>OMLP01024268.1:0-15028 GCA_900302685.1 Spondyliosoma cantharus | reverse complement strand
AGGAGTTCTTTTCTGCATGGAGGTGGAAGGTTTATGACCATCAGCCACATGACCAGATGTCCCTCCTTGAAGCCATGGATGCTGGCTGCAGGGACATCACAGTTGATGATTGCCGAGGGTGGATCCGACATACCAAGCGGTTTTATCCCAGGTGCATCGCCTTGGATAATATCAGATGTGACGTTGATGAAAACACGTGGCCTAACCCTGAAGATCGCAGAGATTAGATACAGTAATTTTGTGCTTTTTTTAGTTCCCCCCCTTTTTATCTGGGCTGCTGTTGTTTTTTTTGTTCAGAATGCTCTTGTGTGTTTCATGGATATTTTGTTCACTGTAAGCAATACTGTAAAACTTTTTCTGTTCTATCATATTGTAAACAGTATTTCTACTGTACCTCCTGTAGTAAACAGTAAAGGGAAAAAAAAAACTTATTTGCTTTTTACTGGAATGCTTTTGAATGTGAACATTACATGTGGACATACAGTTCCCAACCAAGAAATTTAGTGTAAAAATGGTGGATTGCATGTTTTGCATGCAAATACCTGTAACCCTAACCCTAACCTGAGAGAGAGATAAATTAATCAGTGCACAAATAAAGAAAAAACAGAACCTGTAATATTCATGATTTCACCCTTATGCAGAACTTCTTGTGCTTTCATCCCTGCCTCATCCCTTGTGCCATTTGCAAATTTTTATCAGAGATATTCTGGATTAGGAGGAGACTTCAATAACTTTTTAAAAACTTTACAAGAGCAATGTAAGAAAGTCAGTCAAAACTAGATCAGTAACTAAGTTTGTCAAAAATACATAACAAAACATCCAGTTTTGAATCTGTATTCCCTCAAGCTCATGACAGACTGTGGTTTTGCATTATGATGAATGCAAGGGATCTATTTGTGGTTTCAAAGTAAAATTCCTAAATTCCTTAAATTTTCAAAATGTGAAATGGCCTATGGGAACAAGAACAAAAACGCAATAATTTCATTTAAGGTTTTTAATTGTTTCTAAGTCATTGCATTTCTTTACAACAAATCAAATCACTTTCAAATCAAGTCAGACACCAAATAACAGAAAATATATCTTCCTTTTTGAGAAAAGTTATTTACAATGAACAGTTCTTTTAAATCATATTCATTCAAAGATGTTAAACATCTGATATGTCCTACATTTGAGACAGCTGATTCTGCTGTGACCAACAAACCTTAATTACCACAGATAAACAGTGAAATAACACGCAGAAGATGGGTTAAATAAAAGCAACACTTGCACATTGGAACGCGATCCAAGGAAATAAAAACTTTCTTTCTGAAGCATATTATGTCCAATTTCCTGTATACTTTGTCAGAATACCTGTATTAGACTGCATTATATTAAAAGGTGTGCTGCTGTATATTCTGTCAACAGGTTGCTATCAGTTGAGCAGGTGCATGTCAAAAACACGATTTCAAATAAGGGGTTTTATTTATTTGTGCGTTTCCTGCCTTAACATCAAGACGCTTAAACATCAGCACATTGTACGTTTTAGGGGTCAACCCAAGGCACTTTCAAAGCATGCACATCATGTCACACAAACACGCATTTCAACTTTCTTACATATCATTATGTAATCATTGCATAAATCTTATCATTGACCAGCTGTCACACTTTTCGTTTGACACGTACAGATTTTACGAGACGTCGTATTGTGCTCTCACAAAACACAGTTTAAAATCATTGTTTCTTGTGGCGTGCTAGCTAGTTCTATCCTACAACTTGTCAACTTTTTCTACTACAAATAGAAGGGAAAAAAATTCACTAGTTACTACAATATTTCTACCACACACAATTGTCTGTGTAAGTGTGTGTCTGTGTTATCATTTAATTTTTGTCTGTCAAGTCTGTGCCTGCACAGAATCTCAGAAAAGCTTTCGGAGAGGAGAGTAGGAAGACTTGTCTTTGATGCCTGGGTGAAATAAGGACTGACAACTGACCTTTCAAGGGTCTCAGTCAAAATGAAATTCTATTCATGTACATAGTCCTATATTATTGACATCTTTCTTCTGAGGTCATTTTCTGTGCCACCAACTCTCTTCTCCTCCTCACATTTGTCCTCCTAAGAAACATTGGGCTGAAAATAGCTGTGATTGGCTGAGATATCTCTAGATCCTGTATTCATATCAAACCATTTTAAGATCAAGAGCAGCAAATAAAAACTGCCAACAACAACAATAACAATCTACACTGACAGAACATGGTGCACATCTACATTATTGAATAATATACACTAATGTTGAGCTCAGGAGAAACACTTTAAAAAACCTTTTAAAATAGTTTTAAATAGAGTCAACTTAAGTCACATTTATAGATATATGTCCAAATATCAAAGACATAAAGTCAGAGAGAGAAGCAAGCTTTAAGATAATTGAGAAAACTTGAACATTTTACAAATGCTTATAGAGGCAGGTACATTTTTCAAGTGCTTTAGTTAGAGCAGCAGACTTTGAATAATTTAAGTTCATCTGTTTTCTATCTAATTAAACTTGATTTAACTTCCTGCTTTAATGGGGAAACTTACTTCTGCACTTACTGCCTTTCTAGTTCTTTGTTTTCTGAGCTGATCCTGGTCCTGTGAATAAAACCACCACAAGACAACAGTGCTTAAAGGTCCTATTTGTAAGAAAAGTTTATCTTTGAGTGTCATTCCCAAGTCGACAAACATTGACACTTTAGGATGACTGGTCAGGGCAGTCGCCACCAAAACGCTTTAGTATTTGACCTGTGGGGAACTACACTCATAAAATCAATCTTTACATTACAGGACGTTACAATTACAAATAACATTCAATAGTCTTAGCTCAAATCTAGCACATACATCAAATAACAATTTTCCTATAGGTTCTTCACTATCAGAGCCACGTTTTACATTGTCACACTGTATTCACCAGCCTCATATTTACATTTTTGTTGTGTGCTGTTTTTTCTAATGGCTGTAGTAATTAGTACAACAGCAGAAGAGGAAGTCAAGTGAAATTGTATAATGGCGAGGCCAGGCTACATTTCACCTATGAGACCGCTGTTCATGTCCACTGAGAAACCAAAAGTCAGTTATTTTAACTTACAAATGTAATTAAGTCACGTCATGTACATAACCTTGCTGAAGTTACATAAGTAACAAAGTTATTTTAAGCCAGAACAAAATGTTTTCTAAACCTGCCCAAGTAGTTTTCTTGCCTAAACCTAACCAACCTGCCAACATACTGTACAATGTAGACTGGTACGCCTGTCGCGGGGACGATGAAACTGTCATGTTGTTTTGGTAGTCAGTGGCTATTGACTTATTCAGTTGTTTAGGTCTCAGGATGTTGTGGTTTTCATATTGTCATTTAATACAATGTTATTTCAGAAATTAAATTATAGCTTCTGCTGCTGAAGCATTTAGCCATGCAAACAAGCAAATTAAAAACTATAACCCTGTCAAATATGATTATTTTCCCTTATCTGGAATCGTAGTAAGTTAGATTTATTTTTCAATATTAGAGAAGGAATCACACCAAACAAGTGTTAGAGCAACTTATGAACCTGACCTTAACTCACATATTTACAATGATCTGTTAACAAGGAAAAAATAAATTCCCTAGTGTCTTCTGTTGATTTGTTTCAGTTGCTAAAATGGACATTCAAGTTTAAATTCAACACAGTGAGAATATTAATTATAAAATTTTATAAAGTTGCATCTATTTACCCCACCTAAAACACCCCAGATCATGCTATTATACAATCATATGTATATTTTTTAGATATCATGTTAAGTTGTGAGCTTTACAGGTGGGTCGTAGTGGATTAATTAGTCCATGGTCTTACCATTTTCATTTGCACTCTAACTGGAAGTGGCATTTCTTTTTTTCCTCATGTCTTGCTTTAAATATTTAATTATCTTGAAATAACAGGTTTTGTCATGATCATCTCATGTTTTCAGTATAACAGATTGTTACTGTCTTTTACAGTTATTAACCTTGAAGGATTGATTCCCAATTTTTCAAGTCTGATTTAAAACAATAGTCAGGTGCAATTATGGATTAAAACTGGCTTTACCTGCTATATTCATTCATCCTGCTGGCAGTGAACAGTACTCTTCCTAATGCACTTATAATACCAGTGATTTGGGGCAAAATGCATGTCAAAATAGTCTAACTGAATCAATATAACAAATAAAACAGGGAAGTTTCAAGTGCATTCAGTGAGCTAAAAAGATGAGATACACTGTTGCTATGTCTCAATTCAGGGTCTGCTTCCTTCGAAGGACCCAGCCTTTGCGGTCTTTGAAGGCGAGTCCTTTGGAGAGACCTTGTTAACCGCGTCAACCGCTCATAAATGGGACGGTCTAGCCTTTGGAGCATTTCCTAGCTGTGTCACAAGATGTTTTACCCTTATGTCACGATTTCTGCCTCCCAGGCCTGTGAAAGTGATGATCTATGCCACGCAATGTCACCATTTTCTCTCTTTCTTTCTTCTTTTTCGGGCGCGCAAAGAATCATGGGATATGTGAGGCCACGAAGGATAGTAGCGGTGCATCCTCCAAAAAGAGGGAAAAGAAGGCCGCATTTGTGGGCTGCATTTGGAAGAGCCTTCGAATTGGGACAGCCTTCGCGCAGCATAGTGACGTAATTGGCCTTCAAATGAGGCCTCAGAAGGATGCAGACCCTGAATTGAGACACAGCAAATGTGACATGGTTAGAAATACTGTTGTAGAGTGACTGTATGTGGGTAATAGTGCACAGTTTAACACAAGCAGAAACACTGGTGTGGTCCTTGAATTGTTATCCACCTTTTTCCCTTATTGCTAGGGTCAAGGGTTTGGGGACTGAAGCCTTTCCCAGCATACAGTTCCCTGGTCCACAACATGTACACATATTTTCACTAATGGGCAATTTAGGATGTTTGTGGAGAAAGCAAACCAATCGTAATCGCATGATGTAATCTAGTAATACAAAAGTAAGTACTGTTTTTTAAATGAGGAAGCTGACTGTAGCCTTACAAATATAACTTCCTGTACCAGTGCACACTCTTCCATGTGTGACACCGTTACTGGCTTCAATCTTTGTGTCTTGTTTGTTTTTAATAAAGATGTCACAGTTTTCAAACCAGAATGGGGTTGGTAATATCCTCAGTATATTTATGAACTGTGATTACAAAAAACTGTCATCAAGCCTACCAATCAGTAAACAGTATTCCCGTTTGGTGTGTATCCATTGGCTGCAAGCCCACTGGCCTCGTTCGTAGGAGTTCCACCACATATAGGTGTATTGAATTTGTCTGATTGGCTGGCAGCCAGCCTATCACGCTCTGCCTTTGCATTGATTAGGTTTCTACGGTGATAGAACAGATAGCCTGGTAACAGGAAGCCAGCCAGGGAGAAGATGAGAAGGCCCAAATTGATCTGTTGTAAGGAGAGACAAGTCAGTGCATGTGACAAACCTGTTATAAAACCACTTTTATACAGACACTCATCTACTCTCTGATCGTGTGTGCATGTACTCCCTACCCAATACGGATCTCCATTCAGGTGTCCCACCATCAGCATGAACAGCGGCTGTTGGAGCAAGGCGAAAGCAGCACTGACCATTGACTGCATGCCTGTCAGTGTCCCAAAGTGATTGGCTGGATACCTAGAGCGGGAGGAGAGATAGAAATATTTACACCCCTGATGTACGGTCATGCATCCACTATACACACGGTGTATGCTAATGTTTTGAGCTTATACAGCTTTTTAAACCAAAGTTAGCTTGTATATGTGTTTTTTTATTGTCTTTTAAAACACGTGTAAACCTGCTAGGAATAGGCGATTGGCCCCTTTCCCATTGCCAGGAGAAAAGTTCGCTTTCTGTTTCTTTGTTTTTTTTGTTCTTGTGTGTCATAAAAACAGGGAACAGTAGAAAGCAGGACATCATACACTAGGGTCAGAAAGTCTACGACCACTGGTCAAAATACCTCCATTTGCATTTATTTGGAATACTATACTTTATTTCTTCATTTTAATTGATAATAAGAGAACAGTTTGCATGTAAAGTTGAATCTTTTAAAAACATCCATGAATGCAAGAATATCTTGGTTTGTACCCTTTTGTTGTTGCATCTTGTGATTTTGCAGAAGGCTTTCGTAGTCTCCAAGTGCCCCCATAAATGTTGGACTGATATTAGATGTTAAAATATAACTTCGGTAAAAGTGATCACCCTCAAAAACTACTCGAGTAAAAGTCTTAAAGTATCTGTTATTAAATGTAGTTGGCCAGTAAAACATGTCTCTCCTTCTCTGCCCATCTAGTAAAAAATAAAGACATTTTCTGGTAACCATGCCCACTTTATCCAATCAGGACAGAGAACTCCATTAGGAGTCATGTTGTGACATAGAGAGGACTGAGGGGATTGCTGACTTGAAAACAAACAGGAAGTTAGCTTAAATGACAACAATGCTTACATCAGCTTTAAGCAAATGATGCATGTAGATATGTAGGCTATATACTGTATAGTATGGGTCTATCGATTATCAGTCTGGCCAATTATCAGTTAGAATATTTAGTCTTTTTCGGATTATCGGAATCATTTAAGAATAGATTTCCAATGAAATTAACTCATCAGTCAATGATTCAGTATGCAATCTGCAAAGTAACTAGTAACTAAAGTTATCTATTAACTGTAGTAGAGTAAAAAGCACAATATTTGCTTCTGAAATGTAGTGGAGTGGAAATAGAGTATATAGTAGAAGAAAATGGAAATACTGAAGTAAAGTACCTCAGAGGATGGTAATTGACTAAATGTACATTCCATTCATGCAGTACATTTTGTATAGGTGTCTTGCTTATTAAAGCAGTCTGGCTTGGTCAGTGCATTAAGTCTTTCCTTGTACGCTTCCGGGCAGTGCCGCCCTAAACATAACACTGACATTAACATCACCTGGGTTTCACATTAGCATTCATTTAGTCATGTTTCCAGCCATTTGCCAGTCTGATATTCACTCTCTGTTTAGCTCTAATTTGGTCTCCACCAAAAACATACGGCTCATGTTCACCAGCTAGCCCCACACTTTGTCTATCTGCTGTTTGTATTTGGCAGGTAGTTTACAGTGAGTTCATAATAGCTTTTGCATATTAAACAGTTGCCTGCTTTTGGCCTGAAATATGGAAATATAGTTGATGAGAGTGGAAACCAAAGCAATGAGCTGAATGATGCTAAACAGCTCTTGAGAACAGAGGAGAATTACAGAGTCAGGTGATAATTGTTGTGTGTTTTCTACTACAAGGCACATTTTCACATGACACACGTCCTTTAAGATCCATTATAAAAATATTTATACATTTTTACTACAGCTTTAAAGATGCTCCTAGTGTTACTCACACAGCAGCATAGAGACCCCCACAGCAGGAGTGGATAAACCCTCTCACTATGGTATGCAGAACAAAGGACACCACCTAGCAGAGAAGGAACAACAGAGAACAGACTTAGTAATGATCATCAAAGCATCGCTGTGTGTTTATCTGTGTGCTTGTACATTCACAAGCATTGGCACTGTAATAGCAGGCATGCAAATATTTATCTAACCTGTATGGGCAGGTTGTCAATCAAGGAAATGATTCCAAAGGTGACCAATAGAATGTTGGTGAAGATGAAAGCTCTCATGGCATTGGTCAGTTTCTGGATTATTCTGTCTCTCTTTGGGGGATCTGATTGGCTGAAGGGGACAAATGTCAAAAGAGGCTTACAGCTAACGAGGAGGAGTGGATGCAGGAGTATGAACATGTGCTATTAACAGGACTGGATTTTGTCCTTCATCTTTTACAGTTAAGGAAGGGATCTCTTCAGGGCCAGTATGAGCAGCAACCAATCAATCTTACAGTGTATAGACTTTACAATAAACATGCATCTATCTGACTGCTATACAACGTTCTATATGAAGCAAAACAGTGCCTTAACCTAAAGCCACTGAACCTTCCTCATACCTTTTCTTTGCTTGTGCATTTGCATTTTCCTCCTCACACTCCTTCATTTTCCAGTCCATGATGTAGCCAATCATGGGACAGGTCAGTAAACACAGCAGCTGCATTGAACCGAAGATAGAGGAGTAGAAACCAACTGGGGAGGACATGCAGAGATACAGTGAAGTCCACAGATATACATGTGGTAAAAACAAAAGTAGTCAGTGGGAGAAGCCTGAAGCATGTACGTACAGTATGTATTTTCAGAGTTATGGTCAGGATTTTGGAAATACTGAGGTCATGAAGCTAAAATGTGTAAGGGGTTAATTCCCAATATGATGGATCACGGTGTTTCAAAGCCTCTCCACATTGGTAATTACAATTCAGATGGAGAAATACCAGATTCTGTTGGAAAACAGAACTGGGTCTCAGAATACTGTTCACACCATTAACTGTAGATGATAAACTCCTCCCAGGTTCTCAGATTCCCATAGAAAATGCCAAAGACTTGACCTCAGAGCCTCAGTGATGCTTATGGTTCAACATACGTCTACATATCAAAGCCACTAACTTTTGTCCATGTAATGTTTAAAGTTTGTCTGTCCACTTTAAATACTGAGCATCATGACTCTTACCTTGTTCCTCTGCCTCCTTCTGCAGCTCTTCTGAAGCTGAAAGAGACAAGAGCCGCAGGTCAGACATCACCGCGGATGATTTATCAAAAAATACAAATGAAATGGTTGAATGTACACGACATTTCTGGTAACATCAGTTTGTCCCAGTTTTCGTCTAGACGATTGTAATTGTTTCACCTGTAATTTCCTTAATTGTTGGCAAAGGAATCAAAACAGTGTTGGTGCCAAAATCTCAAAACAAAGTAATACTTAAAGTATCATTCTTACGGTTTAGGTTGCCATGGGTGACCAGGAACTCCAGCATCTTGTTCATGGCACCCATGAAGAAGATCAGCCTCAGCTGGGTCATTGCCATGGTGATGAGACTCCACAGGAGGATGGGAGAGCACATAGAATGACATAGCGGCACCGAGCCTGAAGGCAGACAGACAGAGATGGTATGCGGAAGCAGTCTTAAGTTTAGGTAGAGAACTTCACAGAGAGTCACTCTTTTTGCAGGGACTATGTCAATAGGTCATTGTTGGGTCACAGGAGTATAACCTGGATCCTGTTCCATCACTTTACCAAAATATCCTTCTTCATTGAAAATGCTCGAAGGAATCCACTGGAGTTGTTCAGTGCCTGTTGCAAAAGCCTTTACCTCAATACTCTCGAGCCAATCCCGGGACCAGACTGTAGTGGAGCTCTCAGGGTTACTGGTTTTTACACTCTTGGAGATCTCAAGGAGTCTGTTTCTTAAAAACAATCCTACTGAGATGTGTTGCTATTGGTGTATTATCTAGCCTGGGACTTTAGAGACGTTCTAATGGTTTCCCATTAGGAAATTACTACAAGCACATTTTGACATTTGATAAACTGACAAAATTACTTATCACAAGATAATTATTATACTTTCATTCAATTAACTAATTGAAGCTCATTTATTTCAGCTCATTTATATATTGTGGTATTCAAAACAATTTGTTTGTCACATAAGAAAAGTATAGCTTTAAAAATAAATCAATACATATAACAGTGAAATAAAGTTTTAGACCAAAGATTCTTTAGGTTTTGTTTATATCTTTTTAATGTTGTAAAATGTATGTTAAACATTATTTAAAGAAGGCAGGTATTCTCTCCTCTGTTTAGGACCTCAGGTGACACGAGGTCCTGAGCCAGTGTTACTGGGGTATCGCCTCTGATCACATTTAAATACATTTCAAGGGTACATTTACATTATACATTTAAAAATTTGCCACCATAAGCATTTAATTAGGCTCTATAGGGTGGGCCTATAATCATGTTTGGATACTGTTTGGAGACCAATACCCCCCAAAAAAACAAATGGGGCATTTGGTAAAATCAGCCTATTCTCTGAAGTGTGTCCTTTCATTTTGTTGAGACATTTCTTCATCAATGGTCATATGACATAAATATTTCTGTACTTGTCCAATACATTCTCCATAGACTTCTACATCAGTTATTAAGATACTTTGTTGATCACACTAGTTTTACCAAGCACCAGAAGTATCACCATTACTCATTCCCCCAGTATGCCTCCAGAAAATCAAAAAACAAACTTCACAGAGGAGGTTAACCACCGATTTTTCTATTGACACAATCATTCCTGACTGCAGTCTTATCAGCAGAAATGAGTCAGACCTGCCTTGTTTGATCACAATACTATCAGCTCTGTCATACATTCAGGAAAAAAATCAGGTGTTAACCTACTCTGTGAAGTCTGTTCTTTCTTTTTCTGGAGGCATTTCTTCATCGGTAGATATGTTGTTTTTTCCGTGTTTCTCCATCATCTCCCATTGACTTAAATACAGCTGTCACCACAGTCTGGCACCAAAATAAGTTTCAGTGACATTATAAAAGGTACTTTGGTTCTTGCAGGGCCTTATGCACATGTGCCCAGGGGGACAGTAGTTCATAATCTGTAACTCTATTAATACAATTAATAATGTAACATTATAGTGTGACATTTGTGTCATTAATTGTCAAGCACAGGTGACTCCGCGGTGAGGACAGGGGGGCCCCAAATCAAATTCTGCTTAGGGCCCCCAACAGGCTTGTGCCAGCACTGTATGGAATTCTTTAGACCAGCATGTTCTACTTCCTGCCAATATCAGACATCTTCACACAGCCACTAAGGAAGAGTGGACCAACAATCCAGAGGCCACAGCAGTCAACAACCTGACCAACTCCATGCAAAGGAAATGTGTCGCACTGCATGAGGCAAATCCCGGTCACACCAGAAAATGACACCCCTATCCTCAAATTCACAGAAATGATGGGTGGACAGTCCTACAGTCAGCCTCCCTTTAAAACTTAACCAACAATCTGTGAAATTGTGTTGTGTGATGAAACTGCACATTTTAGAGTGGCCTTTTAATGGTACCTGTCCAATGCACACCTGTGCTCTAATCATCATCATCATCATTGTTTAATCAGCATCTTGATACGCCACATCTGTCAGGGGACGGATTATCCTGGCAGAGGAGAAGCGCTCACTAACACAGATTTAGAATTAGATGTTTTTTCCTCAAAACTTTAGAGAAATACATTTGTGTGCACAGACAAGTTTTCGATCTTTTACTTCACCTCCTGAACAACAGGAACAATACAGGAACAGTGTTTTATTTCATTACTGTTAGGTGTAAAGGTCTCCTAATTGTCTTTCTTATCTTTGCACCAGTATGAAACCAGAAAGCTTGGTGTCATATACTGCAGTAATCTACATGCTGTTTCAGACCTGTCCACTCTGACAGGAGGTGGAAACCTCAATGTTCTTTGTTCCACAGAAACACATCTATGTTAATACCACATCATACATAATGTCCCTGACCTTGGCTTGTGCTCTGGGAGTCTGCCTGCTCAGGTCCTGGCTGCCTGGCTCCCACTGTGTCTTCCATGATGGTCATATGGGTGACATACCTGTCCCCAGTCATCTTGTCCTCGGTCACAACACCACTCAGCTTTACTTTTTTACTGTAGAGAGAAGACAATAGATTGAATCCATGATAAGACATGCTAAATCACTCTAGCCCTCACCTCATGTTGATACAAAGAGAAGGTGTTGGGGACAGTGACAAAACAGTGACATTATATCTATGTTACTTTACTGAACACTGAGTCATTAGTGTCAAACAGGGAAAGGGTTCTAGGAGAGGGTTAAATGTAAGGTTCTCTAAATAAGGAAAAGACACGGTAAGAGAGACATAATACTAAGTATAGTACAGCAATATGAAATAGAAAAGAGCAGACTCAAATGCAATATACTTGTATTTTAAGGTAGTAATACATAGAAGATTGTCATACAATGTATGTAGTAGCATGGTGATTCATCATTATTATATTCTATGGATGTAAGATTGTGTTTGTGTATGAGTAATGTTGTAACTACAAGGATGAGTGTACTGACGAGTATCTGATGTCTTCAGGTGCAGGGAAGGATTCAGCAGGCCAGTTGAAGAAGCAGTTGAGGAAGACCAAGCAGGCCATACCTGACCAAACCCACATGATGATACGGAATGACACGCCAAGGTCATAAATCAACTGAAGAGGAGTGTTAAGAAAGAAAGAAGAGGGGAGGAGAAGAGATTGAGAACATGTTTTAAAAAATAATGTTCTTCCTGTACTTCTCCTGCAGTATTAGTCCTTCAGATGCTTCTTTTTCAGTTTATAGCAATCACATGTATTTTCTCCAGTTAGATTTTAGATTTATGCATGCACGCTTGTGTGTGTGTGTGTGTGTGTGTGTGTGTGTGTGTGGTCACCTTGACACCAGGGAAGGTAACAGCTGAAGAAGCGTATGAGCCAATCATGAGGGAGAGGATGGTTGACCGTACATTCCCAAACATGTTAGGAAGCTGGAGGACAGAGAGAGAGAGAGAGATTAAAAAGAAGTAAAACTTTTACAATATCAAACACATAAATTACCCATGCAGCTGTGCTGATCAGTCAGCAGTAAATGTGAAACGGGAACCTTCATCAGTCAGTTGGTGAAAGATATTTGTAGGTCTGGCCCCACTTTGCTGTGGTTCAGTCAAAAACAAGGCCTCTGAACTCCTGTAAACAATACTGTTAAATGTTTTAATCAGCTATGTTTCGGGCCAATGACCTTTGGCCTTTTCCAGGCATTTGTATAAAAAACATACAACAAAACCAACAAGAGAAAACAACTAAATAGCTGCTGTGAGCAAAGTAATCCACACGTGAGTCAAATGCACTTTAAAAACCCAACCAGCAGGCAGCGCTGCTGCTTTGTGATAAACAAGCTTTGCATCTGTGGAAATTAAGATGACTAGCATACACTCACACATACACTGACACAAAGACACACACACACTCACATACGAAAGAAACAATGCAGAACCACATGGCACAACAGCATTGTGAAGTATTTTCAGCTCGAACTCAAAAAGTATGTGCACTTTATGTCGGTACACTTTGTCCTTTGCACACACACACACACACACACACACACACACACTAAAATTTACCATCTGCATGGCCAGAAAAAATTCACACACACACACACACACACATGCCATGTGTGTGTGTGTGTGTGTGTGTGTGTGTGTGTGTTTACACAGACTTTAACTAACTATAGACTCAGTTGAAGCACTGCCAATCACACTGCACGTGGCTCTGTTCACGCTAGAGGCCTTCATGCTCAGTTGACGACTGTTCATTTCTATTCTAGAATGTCACAAACAGTATATCCAGAAGAAGCTGAAGCCAGCATGTGAATAACACACATGCTTTTGAAGTTTGTCTCCAGCAACTCTGCTTTCATTACACTCACATTACACAATGTTGGATGATAAACACTAGCAGCAGAATGTAGGGCCAGAGAAGAGGCCACAAATTAACACAGCAAACTGAATGGGAGTCTGTTCACTAGATGATGAGACACATATCTTGTGTGAAAAGTTCACATTTTGTCCTGAAGGTGGCACCAGAGGAAAGCACAGTTTACTGATAAAGCAAGAGAGCATGCAGTGGGTCAGGTGGACAGAGCATCTTAATCAACATAGATCCAATGCTTCATTTTTTCCCACGTCCGATTGGTCATTTGAATTTTGAGCTAAAACAGAACCCACTTACATCTTAAAATTATTGAAATATATTTGTGACTTGCTTAAAAGGTAACAAACATTGGAGGGCTCATGATACAATACCATTCACGATGCATTGCCAGTGGAAACCATTATATCACGATAAAGCGATTCTGTTATAATCAATAACATTGAAGACAATTATCTACTACAGCAGCAAAGGTACAAAAATGAAAAAGTCCAGTTAAGCAGGTGGTCAGCGATTGACGGTTGGTTTTAAACAAGCACAGGACTTTCACCCAGGAGCCAGCCGCTCATGTCCAGTGTGAAACCAGAGTCATTTTAACTTAGCAACATAAACATGATTTTTGAATCTCATTCCCAACTCTTCAAAAAGTTTTGAAGAGTTGGGAATGCTCGAGACTGGCCAGATTCAGACAGAACCATGTTGCTACAGTGTGTTCTGACTGGTAAGGCCCAGGAGGCCTACTCAGCTTTAAGTATAGCTGAGAGTAGGGTTTATGACACAGTGAAGGCAGCAGTGATGTGCCACCACTGCAGGTTGTACTCTATGTTATTTATTGTGAAATGGTAGTGAATCTTTTATTTTAAGTTAATTATAAATGTTATGTTGAACACCACTTATGCAAATAACTGCAGCAAGCTACAACAGTTGTTTGTCCTACTCTGTCTGCTCTATTTTTTTTTGTACAGTTATAAGTGAATCTCCTCTATATCTGTCTAGATGCACTCAAAACAATATTTCCAGATGCCCCCAACAGAGCTGGAGAGGAGCCTTCTGATGCAACAGCCACACCACTCTCTGAGGCAAGCTTAGCCAATTGTTTGTGGTCTCTTACGTACTATGTTGTTGTTGTTGTGACTGAATGGTACAAGCTTGTTAGTAATTACAGTAAATTTAGGTTTTTTGGCAAATAAAATAAAGTTTGTTGTACAGTACCTACTTTATATCAAAACATATTAATTAATGTATTAAATGAAGTAGAATGACACAACAAACTGAACAGTATGGACGTACTCTATGTTTGAATACAGCTACAAGTCAGGCGTCGTGCAGCAGCAACGCTACCTCATCATCAGCACCACCCACCTCTGAAAGTCAGCTTGAAGCAGGTGAGTTATTTAATTGCATGTTACAGCTGCAGTTTCATTACTGAACAATACTATGGTTATTCATAATTTATGCTTCAGATGTGTTTATTACCTGATGTGCTGTTATTTGTAAATCGCTGTGTGACCTTACTGAAGGATTAATATCATGCTGGAAAGAGTGACTTGAAAGTTCATTGTTGTTGTTGTTGTTCAAATGAAACTGTTGTGAGTGTTCAGATGGTTCAGATGTTGTCATTCAATTGTATGATGGTGTTCTTTTCTTTTTT
>OMLP01024266.1:6455-23063 GCA_900302685.1 Spondyliosoma cantharus | reverse complement strand
TTGACTTCCCAGTGAGCCGTCGCTCTTCCTTCTCTGACGCTCCTTCGTCGTGATCTGTTTCTTTTCTTCTTTCGTCTCCCGTCTCCTTTTACCTGCCATTTTTTTTTTTTCCTCCTCTTCCCTCCTTTTTTTCTTTCTCTCATCCTCATCCGATATTCCATTTCATCCTCGTTTTCCTTTCTGCTTCACGCATCCCTTCTTTCTTCTCTCCTTCGTTAACCTCCCCGTCACCTCCTCCTCTGGCAGCCTTTGAGTGTGTGTGTGTGTATGTGTGTTTTTTTTTTCCTTCCTCCCAGAGAGTTGAAAGCCCGCCTGGATCCCTGGGGGGGGTTTGGCAGTCGAGACCTGCCGAGAGGCCCGGCCAGCCCTGGGTCACCAAGCTAACCTCTTCCCTCTGCTTCGCCTCTGGCCCGGTGGGATAATAGGTGTGAGGAGAGGTGGTGAGGTGGAGGAGGAGAGGGGGAGATGAAAGGGAAGAAAGCAGGGGGAATGAGGATAATTCATACATGAGAGGAAATGCAAATACATAAGACACACACCCCAAGGTATTTAGTTAGTCACGCTGAAAAACTCTCTCTCTCTTTCCCTCTGTTGCTTTTATGTGCAGTCGTTAGTCATGCTGAACACTTCCAAAGTGCTCCTGTGTTTTTTTTTGTTTTTTTTTTTTCCCGTTGTGTTTCCTTGGTCCGAAGCAGCAGACAAACACTGACACAGATATATACCTGATGTAAGAGGCCCAAAAGAACACAGATGTAATTTAGCGTGGCATTTGACCGGGGGTGAAACGGTACACAGAGGTCACGGTTCTGTGCAGCAGGAACGATGTGACAAAACATTACAAATGCCCCAGACCAGGTTGGCGTTCATTTATCTTCAACAGACAGTAGTGCAAATTACAGTTTGTTCCAGCTGGTTCCAGCTGAGATAGTTGGGACAGCCTGTGGACGAGGTAGGTTTATTTATATCGCACCATCACAGGCACGCCGCGATTCAAAGTGCTCTACTGGAGTATGGAAATATAAATACAAGATAAGAGCTGGTAAAACAAAATCAAAAATCAGCAAATAAATAAAGGTTAAATGAAGTTGAATTTAAAATAAAATCGAGAAAATAAGATAAGAAATGAAAAAGCGGCTCTGTATCTTACTCGCCGCGGTGAGCGGGAATGTTTTGAGCCAACTGTGGTGTTCATTTTGAGAATAAACAAGTGAGTCATTTTTGACCACGTCTTCTTTTGTCTGCAGTGATTAGAACATTTAGTCTGGCACTAATTTGTCGCAGTAAAAGTCGAATACTGCTTGTTTGGCTCAACGCGCGGATGAAGGGATGCTACATCAAACAGACAAAGCTGCTCACTTTCCTCTCGTTTCTGCCGTATTAGGGCCATTCTGTCTTCATTTGTTTCCTTCCTCTCCCTCTGTTGGGATGCACTAGTATCTCACAAAGACGACCCCTCAAGATTTTGTTATCTTTCATATGGGAAGTGAGTTTCTGTCTCCATCACTTCCTCGTCACGCCGCAAACAGTCGTATCATTTCTGACTTCCTCCAGAATTTCTCAGCCACTCTCTCCCTCTCTGTCTGTTGTTCTCTCACCGCAGGCAGCAGGAAATGGAGTGTGTGGAAACAGGATGTGAGGGTAGCCATACTTGTTCCTTGTATACTGAAAGCCCGCAGCCAGGCCGGGAGCCACAGATGTGACAGAAACGGACAGAGACAGCGAGGTTAGGGACACAGACAGAGGCTGGTTTTGTTTTCACTCTGTGTTTTTTTTTATGTCTATGACGACATTTGAAATCACAGAGAACGAGTGTGGATGTAAAGACCCCAGTCCTGCTGGAAGCTCAGGGCGAGTTCTCAAGAAACAACACAGTGACGGTGGACGTGATTGCGTAATGGTGCTGCAGGTCAATTAGATCAGAAATATGAAGCGAAGACTTGCTCAGCAAAAATTGTAAAAGCCATCAATACTGTCTGTTTAAATGTAAAATACACATGCAGCTGAATTTAGAGTATATCACTGCATCTAGTTACCATACTGGATTAAAAAATGCTTCAGAAAAACAAGCTTATCAAATGATTCATAAACAGAGAAATGCATTCTCCATGCTGGTTTGACGTCAGTGACGCACGTGATCTGTTTTGGCGACTAACACGTTGGCTTGCTATGGATTCTATGTTATTTCAGTTTCAGCGTTGGGTTTTCAGCAGTGATAACATTTTGCAAAAGTATATTTAGTTGCTCTAATTCCACTAATTATGGCCTGTCTTTGTTTAGAAATCACGCAAAAACAGTATTTCTACATATTTTACCAGGGGAACTCAAGTCTAGTGAACCTCCGTTACTTGTGTTCGGTATTCAGTGAGGTGTGCCGAGATAACGCGTTGAACTCTTCACCGTCTTCGCAGTTCGAATAAGGATTTCGTCAAAGTTTATCTCCTCTCCCCAGTCGCCTCTCTTCCTTCCAACTCTGTTCTCTCGTCCCGTCTCCGTCTCCTCCGCCCTCGTCTCTCTCTTTTTGTTTCTGACTCCGTTGTTCCAGCTTCATTTCCCCTCGGCTTCTCTCAGCCTCGTATCCATCACTGCGCCTTCTCTGTAGTCGTCACCTGTCTGACAACGTGCTGCGGGTGGTTTGAGTACATCTGTATCCATCTGTATCAGTGTCACAGCCTTCAGTGGCTCTGTGTATGCAGCTGGCATGAGCCTCACACATGTTGAGTGAACACACAGGATCCCGTTCATTACGGTTTGGGAATGTTTATGTGGAGGCTTCAGAACCAATAGCAGAACATCGCGCCTCATCTGGAAGTGCAGCACACGAGGCAGCGAAGCAGCACGACTGTGTGTGTTTGCTCTGAAGACACATTGTTTAGGACAATGCTTTGAGGCAATTTGCATGCAGTCTGGGCTTCATTTCAGATTTGCTGAATATACTCCCTGCTGTGCGTTCTAATTTAGCCGTTTCATTAATGCACGTCAAACTGTCCACATTCGTGTTCCCACAGATGCCCCCACTCCCCGGTAAAAAGCGATGTGTTCAGTCAGACAGCTTGCAGATGCTACCCTACCTTCCCTAAAGCTAAATGTGTCGCTCCCAACATGTCTGCCTCTTTCTCATAGCTCTCGTCTCCATTGTGCACATTTTTATTTTTTTTTTTTAACTCCTTCCTCTCAGATTTCCCCTCCTCTTCTTCCTGCGAGGCAGATCTCATCTCTCTTCTTTGTCTCTCAGCCGGTTTCCACTCCTCATCTCTCTCTCAGTCTTTCTTCTCGCCTCATTTCTTATTGAGCACCTTGGCTCAGCATTACAAGGTTTCATTCTCCTTCCTTTCCTGCGTCATCTTTTTCTACCTCTGTATTCGGTGCTTCTCGATGCCAAGCTGTACACCTTCCCCTCCGTCTCTACCCCTCTGTGTGCATCTTCACCTCCCTGTCTTCTCGCTGGTAAAAATAGACGCTCCAACACGTCCTGAATTCTGAACAGAGTGTGTGTACTGCTGGATTTTTCAAATTATTGTTGGAGATGTGTTCTCTGGTGGTGATTAAAGGATTACACTGGCGATTTCTGGGTTCATGTTGAGGTCATTCTGCCCTAATTAAAGCTGCATTTTACCTTGCATAATGCAAAGTGTTTTGCCAATTATTTGCACCGAGAAGCTGCAGCCCCTCCAGATTTTGTTTGCCTCTGTACAAATGTGTAAAGTGTAGGACTGAGCTGT
This sequence comes from Spondyliosoma cantharus, assembly GCA_900302685.1. NCBI lineage: Eukaryota > Metazoa > Chordata > Actinopteri > Spariformes > Sparidae > Spondyliosoma > Spondyliosoma cantharus. The sequence continues at coordinate 19,344 of OMLP01024266.1, read as the reverse complement.
GTAGATAAAGTTCATGTCTGTGTCAGTATCCACGTCTCAAGGCTGCTCATCAGCACACGATCGCACGCAGCCTCCTGAACAGATTTAAAATGAAATAGCAGAAGAAGAACAGGGTCCATGCTCAGAGACAGAGAGCTGTCACGCTAACAGCTTTCTTGGATTTATGTGACTGTCCAAGGAGAATATCCAAAGTGTATAATTGACCGTTTGCTTAAAGCTGAACTAGTCAACTTTTCCAGCGTCCAGCTGCCTACGATACAGCGCCTAGATTTACCATGAGCTCATTAAGACTCATTGGTCCATCATCATCCTCAATTTGTTGTTAAAGTGAACATTTTGTTTGAAACTACAAATAATAAAGCGTAAATCCTACCATGTACAGTATCATTGTTTGCAATGTGAAAGATATTACCTACCTCTACCCTGCAGTATATGAGCAGTGCTTCTCTTCTGTTCATGCTGTCATCGTGTCTCTGTTCCTGAGACCTGCAGTTTGTACTCTGTTTGTTTTTTTTGTATCGTTACACAACACCAGGGTACAGCACGACGCCGTGGATGTCGCCTCAAATGCATTTCTACAGGGTTCTGTTCAGTTGGAAGCATCAAAGAGTCTGTAGGGGACACAAAGCCTTCAGGAAGCTCGTGTTAGTCTCAACCATCTAGCTGCAACTAACACAGTCTGCCACTGAAAGTAGTCGACTCAGAGGTAAAGAACCCATTGTTTCAAAAGTCACCACAAACCTTTGTTCACCCTATTTTGTGTGTTCTTGTAGAGAGTTTTATAGATTCTGTCTGCTTACACGTATCTTGTCTTATATACTGTGTCAGTGTGTCTTCATTTTCATTTTTTATTTTTTTTTTATCATAATGGAAAGCCAAAAGACACAAAGCTGCAGACTAGACCATGTTCACATAACACTGAAAGTTGGTCCAATAGCGAAAGGACCCCATGTTGTCATTCTCAGACTACCTGCTGGCACGCACTCATAAGGCAAATGTGGCACAAAGTAGCAGTATGCCTATTAGTTCTTCACAAATATAAATGTAATCCTTACATAAAAAAAAAACAAAAACAAATAAACAAACCAACAGATGGATATTTGACGAAGAATTTAGGTAGCTCTACGCTCCGCTGCATCCGCGAGTCGCCCTTTGTCTTTTCTCTTCATCCTTCTGTCCCATCACGCCTTTGTTAAGTGCTGATGTCTGCGGAATGTTTAGACAGGAAGTGCACTGCGGTTATCCAAATATGGACGGAGACGACTGTACTCATCGGAGAAATATGCTGCGAGGTCCCTCAACAGGAAAAGTGCTGCCTACGCCTTCTTAATGACTCGCGCTTGCTCGTGTGTGTTTATGTAAATACCTGGTTTACAGACTCTTTGGCTGTAGTGGCTGGACTGAATATGATTAATTAAAACAAATCTGCATGTGTTGCAATTACAGTTCAAGTCTTTGTACGAGCGTATAATGAATGGTGGCGTAACGCTTAATGTTAAAGTATCTTTGAAATATCATCCTTATCCTGGCTTAATGTCCTCGAACACTGTGTGTTGATGGACCTATTAATTCCAACATTTTCCAACATTCTCACTGTCTGTTTACAGTTGGACTAGTTCCTTTAGTAAGCAAGCAAAACGGATGCAGTGGGCGGTGAGAGCCCTATGTCGAGTTATCACTGGTAATTAGACTTAATATCACACCATGTTGTTTTGAAAGCAGAAAGCTCCATATGGAGGCCAGGAATATTAATGTTGAGGGGGGAAAATACCACTCTGTGGTGTAGGTGTTTTGTTAAGTGTAAGACAATTGGATGGAACAAACATTCAAGCTTATTGTTGAAAACACTAGCAGCAATGGCCCTTGGACCTCGGTAAGACACAGTGTTTGTTCCAGGGGAAGTCTACCCGCCTGTGTTGAGACTTTTCTATGTTGATGTTAGATGCTGAAACTATATCTGTCCTTACCAGCCATGTTGGCATTGACAGTTTTTTTTTTTTAAGTAAATGGCAGAAGGTTAGTCGTATTTCCCATAACTTCAAGACACTGATATACTGTGCTACCCCTGGGCCAAGTGTTCCAGCCCTCTGTGCGAAGTCTTCCATCCTGTCAGGCAGGGATCTGCCACCGCCAATTGTAGACGCATCATTGGCTTCACTGCACAGCCTCTGCCAATTTTCTCTTTACACTCCCAAGAGCATAGGGCTAACCATATCCGCCTGAAGGCAACCGCCATAGCCCTAGGGAAATGCTCAAGCTTAGCCTTAGATCCCAGTGCACCTTTGCACCAGGCGCATTTACAGTATGTAGTGTAACAGCCTGGAATAATGATACCAAGATGCCTAGAAGAGAGACAGCTTAATGCAAGCTTGACCTCACCCGGAATTGTGAGAGTGTGTCCCTGAGTGGCACATGCCACTGGCATCCACAGCTCAATCTGAGAAGCCACCACTAAAGGCACAGGAACTGCATCCCCTGAGACATCTCCAACATGATTATGGTATATCTGGGGTCTGGGTGTGATTGCTTCAGTGGTTCTAACGACTGGTGACACTTGACCTCTGTGAAAACAGCCACAACTAGTGGTCTGGGGAAGACAGAACCACAACCGTGCACTGTAGGATTTAGAGGCATCTAGCCAACTGAACACCCCTTGTCTCATCCTTGGCTGGCTGGCTGGCTGGCTGGCTGGCTGGCTGGTCGGTTGGTTGGCGTCACGGGGGTTTAAAGGGGAAAGCTCAGGAAGTAGGAGGTGGACCCAAATGCAGTTACTCACAGGACAAAGGCGAGATTGAGGGGGAACAAAAGTCGAGCTTTATTGAAACAAAAGCTGAATGCAAAACAAAAACTAAAAGACCATAAGTGAAAATGAGTCCAGTGACCAAAACCAAAGTAGCAACAAGAACAGCAAGACAAAGTACAACCAAAAAGCAAAGTTTGAATCAAAAAAATGCAAAACTCAAAATCAAAACATACCACAACGGGAGACCGGAGACACAAGACAAATAACTTGGAGGAGACATCACGAACGATGACACCAGACAGAAGCAATGAACGGACAAAGACAAGAGGGAAAGCAGAGACTAAGCGCACAGACACTAGCGACGAGACGAGGAACAGGTGAGGAGAGAGAGGAGGGAGGAGGCCAGGTGAGGTAATGAGGGGGGAAGCACAGAGGAGAAAACACTGAAGGACGGAGGGAGACAAACAAACATGCAGAGGGAAGAACACAGGACACTGAAAGTACACGAGAGGGCATGGGAATTCAAAACACAAGACACAACACAAAGACACTGAATCATGAACCATGACGGTCGGTCGGTCGGTCGGTCGGTCGTCAGCAGGATTTCTAAACAATTATGAAACAGATTTTCCTAAAACTTTGATGGACGATGGCGGTTGGCCTGGAAATGTTTGGTGTTTTTTTTTTTTGTTTTTTTTCTCAACATTTCCGTTAATTCTCAGAGAATAATGCATGTATCTTCAAACTATGACAAAAAAACCAAAAAAAACCAGACATATTTAGGTGGCTGGTATCTAGCACAGTTTAATGCTGATCCAAATAAAAGTTCAGGATCCAGTTAATTTAAACATGTTTTAGTTAATGTTTGATTAGGCTCAGTTGAATTAAAGGGGAATGTCTTGTTGGTGGGGAGCACTTTACTGAGTGTCATTCTAGTCATGATTACCAAATTCCATCGCCGATCATCCTAAATCCTGAACACTGTAGCCTTAAAGCAGAAAAACAGCCCCATGTGCCTTTCCCAGATCAGAATTTGAAAATACCCATCCTTTGGGTTCTTTGTGATAAACTCCCCTGCGAATCTCCCTCGCAAATGGCTCCTCTAAACTTGGGGACTGCCAGAGATATTTGATAAGTTCCAATTCATGTAAATGAAGGCGAATCATATCCTTCATGGAGATGTGTAAATACAATCCAGCCAGCCTGCGTTGCCTGGTTCTGTTGGGCTCAGCTGCCAAAAAATAGTGGCAGTTATTATTTACCAAGTAAATAATTTAGTGGCAGGCAATCAACCAAATGCAGGGTATGCATAGCAAACGGTGGACATCTTCCATGGCATCATTTTCACAAAAGCCCCAAGAACAGCTAGCTTGCCAAGAGAGACTTTAACAAGTAGTACTGGCATGTACATGTTGATTACTCTTGTGGAATCTAATGATCAGTGAAGATGTGCTGCAAGTTCGCAGGTGGTTTGTATGGGGTCACTCGTTGTGCATGTAGAGAGGTGGCCCCATACCGACAGGCATCACCCACCTCTTCTGTATCTGTTTGAATGTAATAAGAACAAGCCAGTTGTTTGCCCTCAGTAGCACACAAACAGTCCCGCACTATGTTATATTGTACCTTCAGCATCACTGAGAGAGCTTTTTCTGGTTACTGTAAAGTCTCAACAGTCTGCCCAGCTTCACTGATGGTTGTATCACAGATTTGAGACTCAGTATCTTTGCGTGGCTATTGTTATACTATACACACACGCAAACACAGCATTCATCCACCACACTGGTGATTCATATTTGATCCTCTCTCTAGCATTTTTATCTTTCACGTCGTACAGCTGATATTAGAAATTGGTTGTTGAACCAAATTAGAGTATCACTATTCGAGGCACAATATTCCCAGCTAATGGGGTTTGATTCAACATATTTCAAAGGGAACCACACAACTTATTTCAGGAACACACAGTGGAAGAGCTGCTATTATTTCCTTATTCTCTTCATCCAAGAACTATTTATGAATTACATTGAATGTAAACAAACACAGTTTGCTCTATAGTATTCAAAGACAATTCTCCCTTAATTATGAGGATGTCAGTTGAGGTTTAAAGGGCTGATTGCTCACATTATAATGGCGTCTGTGACAAGATTAAGCGTATGTATAGATAAAAACCTTTAGAGAAATCACAGGGTGACTCTAATTCTGCAGCTTTTTATATTTCACACAGAGACACGCACGCACGCATGCACACACATACACACACACACACACACACACACACACACACACACACACACACACACACATCATCTTTCACTGTAGCCAGTGAATGATTCTCTGACTGTGAAGTGACAAGTAGCTTTTGATGGATAAATTTAGATTAGTCACACTCTCAGGTATTATGAAGCGATCACACACAGCAGTGTGCAGGTATTTTTATGCCAGGGCTAATACACATGCACTCATACCACATGCACGCACACAAACACACACACACAAGCTGTATTTAGCCTAGTTATTGCATCGGTTATGTGTATCTTTGCATGTGCAAACATATGCAAACAAACGCACACTCAAACACACATGCATTCGGTGGTGATCTGTATTTAACCTAGATACTGTGGTGATTAGCCAGTAGCTATTGATAAGTCTCTGACACATTAAAGACAATGCGGCACATACCTACACTCACATGCACACAAGCACACATATGTTTACATGTGTGGGGTTGAACTGCATCACATTCAGGTATCAAAGTGGATATTCTATTGGTGCAAAAGCTGCAAAGCTCACACGTCTCTCACCTGACCTAACTGTAATTACAGCGAGAAACACACATGACCTGACGCAGAACAAACAAAACAAACTCTAACAAGCTTAAATTGTGACATTGCCATTGACAGGTCAAGTCAAGTTTTCACAGAACTCTAATATGGATCAAACATAATCTTAACCTGATGAGACTGCACATTTGAATCCTTTGGACATTAGAACTGAGGCCTTACACGACCTGCAATGAATGATAAAGAATCCTTCTCCACATAACTAGCATCCCAGACCTTTTAGGATCTGTTATAAATTCATTATTTGATGCTCTGCACAATAGATGCAACATGTTGCTGATTGGCTTTAGCTTATTTACCCAAGACAGTTTAACTACATTGTCCAGATTGTTACCCACATTTGCCAATTGTACACACCAGATTTTAAACAGTTCCTGTCAGTTGTATGACTGCCTTGTCCAAGTCAATAATGTAATGCAAAGCAACCAAAGCTACCTTTGCAGTTCTTCTTTGCAACGTTCTAATTTGAAGCTGAAGGAATTTTTCACTATCAACAGAGACATATGTAGATCTGTCTGCTGGTTCTTCGTGCCCCTCGGCATCTAGCTAATTAATACAAACTCATAAATGTATGAGTAACCACGCCTAGGATCTCCTATCTTTGTGGCACTGCTGACAACAAACAACATATGAAGAAAATATATAACTTAACATTCTGACATTGGTCTTTCTTCGTATGTGTACATCTCCGAACTGCGTTTAACAGTTTCATGATCAAGGTTAGTGGGTAAGGGAGATCTGGCTTTTGCAGTGGCGGCTTGAAGGCTCCGAAATAGACAAAATCAAGGTGAATGTGTTATAAAAAAAAAGCCTTGGTGGTTTTATTACTTCAGAATTCATATTCTTATTTTTTTTTTTTGTTTAATTTGTTCTTAAAAGCTTTTTTGTTGAACATTTCAGCACATGTTTGGATATTGCCTTGTATTGCTGTTATTGTGCCTTTTTACCACTATTTGTGCCTTTTTGCTACTGACTGATTTGTGCAGCACTTTGGTCAACTCTGCATATTTTAAAATGTGCTACTGAAACATTTGTTTCTGATTTGATTTTGGCAGCTTATTTCTTTAGGTCTCATAGAGTAATACAAAAGAGCTGCATAGTGATGACATGTAAATAACACAGTCAATGACATACGACTTTCTGAAGTAGTTCACTGTCTCTGTAAATCTAGGATGTTTTGGTGCCGCTGGGTCCGCCAAAAGCCACAGTTTTTCATACATCATCAGACCTTTCATATTTGTTCTGTCTGAAGCAGCGAATGTTCACAATCTGTTTGCACTTTGTCTTTTAATTCTGTGGGATTTTGAACCAATGCAGAATAAACGTTTGTCAGATATGTCCTCGTCATGCTTTTCCAGCTTTCTTTGTTTTCTATCTTGCACTTAATGGTTCACTACATCTCTTACCTTGCTTCCATTGCTCTTGCTTTGCTGTATTTTCAAAGTGCACTGTAGTTTGAGGAAGCGCTAGTCAAATACAGATTTTTCCCTATAATAAATACATATGTTCATACTTTTTTTTCCTGCAGAACCCTGCTTTACATTCACAAAAGTTGGCACCAGTGGCACCTGGGAGCTGCCAACCTCAGTCTACTACTTCTAGCTTCTAGCCTTTAGTCTTGCTCAAAGGCACCTTGGCTGTAGCTGTGGACAAAGTAGAGTCCAAATAAATAATTGAATTCATATATAAAAGGCTGTTGGCTAAATACAGTAGGAGTTTGGGGGGGAAAGAACTTACTGGAAAACAGCAGTTGACCTGACCACAACCCCCTGTGTTCAATTTGAGTGACTATTTTTATTGCTATGACACGATGGGACGCCGAGGCGCAAGGTAAACATTGGGAGAAAGGTTTATGCAATTTTAATATTTCCCCCGGAGTGGCGCTCTCTTAGTATCCATTTCTCTTGCTGTGATTCGCCTTTACGTTCTTCTTCTTCTACATCCTTTTCTCTCAGTTTCTTAAAGATGTATGGTAATTCATGGCGAGTCACTTTTTCCAATGCTGAATGCATGCAATTTGTGTGTTTATATGTGTGATTGTGGGTTAAATGCACTGCGTGTGAATAATGAAAGTGTGTGCTCATGTTTGAATCAGTGTAAATTATTTAACCAAGCCCACACACACACACACACACACACACACACACACACATCTCCTGCGACATACTGCTAGCACGCCACAGCTCTACCTGTCTCTTTCTGTCTGTCTCTCCCTCGCCTCTCTCTCGCTCATGTCTCATTTCTTATTGAGCACCTCGGATGGAAATTACAAGGTCAAGACAGCTATTTTCAGCAAGTAAACATCTCAGTAGGCCGACTTGGGACCAGCAGTTTCATAGTCTGCTTCAAACTTGACCATGTCTGAAGTACATCCTCCGGTGAGGCTCACAGTAGGGGAGAGAAGTATAGAAAATCTTTATTTAGTAACTTTTATGACAACAGCATGGAGGATACATTGGGAAAAGGGTCCCATGGAAGAGTCCATGGTTAAGTCAAGCAGCACTGGTCAGGTCTTTTTTCCAGATAACGAACGATCTTAGACGCCGAGGGCCTTTTGGAATAGCATTTATATTGATACTCATATTCTTAGGCATTTTCCGAAGCAGCGCTTACGAGCCAGCGCACCCATAGTCCCTAATGTTGGCTTTGATGAGAATGCTGAGCACACTCTAAAGTAGCCTGACGCATTTAAATGTCTGCAAACCAAGCCGTGTATCAAAAATACATAAATCACAAAGTGCATGTGTTGTAAAGAAATGCTTTTATGCCTGGAATCGTTCAGTATGAAAGCGAAGCTTAATGTGCAGCCAGCAGTCGACTTTCTTTCTCTGCCCTGCATGATTCATGGTGCTGGGTGGAGGGAAGTTTAAGAAAGTAAACTTGGATTGATGTTGCCGCTGAGCCGCACAGGCAGACGTTGCTCAACTCAAAATCAAGCGCTGGCGGTTCTGACAAGATGATGCGCATCATCAAGTGTGGAGGTCATTCTGTGATTTGTTTCTGTATTAGTGTTATTGTAAGACATTCACATTATAAAAAGAAAGACAAGAAAAGATGATATGAATTCTAAATATGAACGGAATACACAAAATATTTCAATGAAACGTGCTGCAGTTTGTAGTTCCTCCTGCAGGCTCCAGAGCCTTTCACAACTCTCTTCTCTGCGAGCATCTTAAAAGAGCGTCTTCAGTTACTGTGCTTTTGGGAAACACCTTCCTAATCCCAAGAAAGTCTGAGAGATGGATTTTCCAATCACATTTAGCCATAAAGATGCTTTGGGGACATAAGGAAAGACCACTTTTCTTTCAACTGTTTACAAGTAAACAATGTGCAGTGAAGCGAGGTCACAATGACTAATAGGTGTGTTGAACATCTTTGGTGACATGGTTTCCTTCTCTCAAAATGTGACCTTCTATAAAATGGACTACTGGCTACAGGACGCTCCCCCAATACTTCCCCCAATTATTGAAATGAGGGGTGTAGCAGTCCCGATTCCGACTCAAAGTTCTGTTGAAGTGAGCTTTCAATCATTGAAATACAAGTGTTCCAAGTTGGCACTGGCATCAGAAAGAGGTTTGGTCTGGTCTCCTTTTGTTGAAAATTGCATCCATTCCTACAAACCTCGCCATCCCCAACATCAATCTTCTGGTGTCTCACTGTGGTGAGTTGTTCAGTTCCTGAGCCCCTGATGGGATCTTCTTATCGGTGTCAATAAAAAAAGCTGTGAATGAAAAAGGAACCAGTATTATAAACAACCACAGGAGGTGTGCTTGGAATAAAGATTATGTTCACAGGTCACCGACATTACAAGCAGCTTATTTTAAAAGGTGTAAAGGTCAGGTCATTAACGCCTCCAGAGAATTCAGTGTTGGCTGAAATGTAAATGCTAGAAGGAAATTCTTAGAGCTATGGAGAGACGTCAGGCTGTGTGGAGAAGAGAGAGGATGACGTGAAATACTTCTTAACGAACGGTCAACTTTCGTCTGGATGGCTGACAGCACCGAGCTCCTGTTGATGGAGCTGTCAATATTGTGATTCCGTCTGACTTCCCATGACTGATTTAAGGTAAATTACCACCGGGTAATTGGTAATGGGTGGTAAGTAGTGACTATAAATTAAGAGATAATGGTGGTCATTATTGAGCCATGTGTAAATGAGAAGGTGCCCTCACCGAACCTTGCTACAGGAAAACGAGGCTATATGTAAATACAATAATGTGATCATTAGTGATTGGAGTGTGTAATTCCCATCACTCAAATAGTGAGTGACAATGGTATGTGTAATCTGAAGAGATAAGATTTTTTATTCAACATTCAGGGGAAAGGAGGGCATGAGAAACTGGACTGTAGTTAATCATTTAAAGGGCCAATTACAAGCGTTGGATTTTGACAAGCTGACAATAAGACCCAAAAATCAACGATCTTTCTCAGAATCACGTTCAAGGTTTGCCTGGACAGGGTCGCTTTAATTGCCCATCTTGCCTTGCCATTCTCTCTCCCATACATTTGTGGAGGACGTTTTTTGATAATTATGTGGCCAAAACCAATGTGGCACCCAAAGACCAAGGTGGCATTACAATCATTGTGTTTACAGAAGGGATGTCATACCGTGGGTGATCTCGCTCTCAGTGTTTCTTTTCAGTTAATGCGTGAATCTCAGTAGATGGGAGGGGTAGGGTGAGGGAAAACTGTCCATAAGTTACTCAATCACAAGGGCATCAGTCATCAGAAAAAAAATCTGAAATGGGTTTATATATCTGGGCAGCCTACCCAAGTAAAGTCTACGTGTGGGAAACACTTGGGCAGTTAACTTTTATTCTGTCCTCATGCCAACATTTTGCCCGTACCACCTGGGATTTCAAAATAATGCTAGATTAAGACATTGTGGGGTAACGGAAAGAAACAAAATCAAAATATCACTTATGATATTATATATACTTCTAACAAAGAAAAAGGCTAAGAACTAACTTAGCAGTCTTGCAAACAATCTGTCCCTGTGATAATTTTAGGTTCATTAATCTTGGCATATCGGTGGTACCATAGCATTGCAAAGAACGAGCAACGCATCTGTTAATAAGCAAGTAAAACGCTTGCTATTAGTCATCATAGCAATAAAATAACAATCTGACATCAGCCTGTCTGTCCTCTGTTAACTGGAGACAGTAATGGTGCTGTTTTCAAACAGTAAATGATTATTCTGATTGGCTAAAATGGAGCCGTTTACTAATTGCATGGAACATCTCCAACAGAGATCTCTAATAGCTGTCATTAGCAAGAGCATAACAGTGCAACATACACACAGGGAATACGAATACATGGCATACAGTGATACTGATGTTAAAAGCATCAGCAGCGTGTGTTCACAGATATACCTGGACTGCTTTGAGCAACGGTGGCTCACTCTATTTTCCAATCAAAAGTACAGTTCATTTGATTTCATGTATAGTACAGTGTATTGTTACTGCTGAATTTCAGGATTCAAGATGAATTACTGTGGACTCTGTTGCCCTCCTCTGTGCAAATGTAATGTCGGGTTGGATCCTCTTTCAAGTGGAAATCCAGTTAGACAAAAATAGAATATTCAAGCAATTGACATTCAAGGTAACATTCACAACTATGGGGGATGTTGGGAATTAGACACAACTTCATTAATCCCTTTGGGAGGTTCCCTCAGGGAGATTGAAGTTCCATATCACACACAGCACTGTTAAATATACATATACATAAATAATATAGAGAATAGAGAGAAATATATATGTGTGTCTATATAATATATAGAAACTGTACACAGATACACAGTATAAACATATACACACTATTGCTATGGTTGTGTTATTATTGCACATGGTTATTGTAGTGTACATGGTTATTGTACATACACCTGTCCATCTGTTCGCCCTCCTCCCCCCCAGTGAGGAGTTGAGCAGTTTGATGGCTCGAGGGACAAAGGAGTTCCTCAGTCTGTTAGTGGTAGAACATCCACAGGAGCTTCCTGCAGATGTTGAAGGATCGTAGCCTCCTCAGGAAGTACAACCTGCTCTGAGCCTTCTTGTTGTACTTCCTGAGGAGGCTATGATCCTTCAACATCTGCAGGAAGCTCCTGTGGAGAGGGTGGTTGCCATTGTCCAGGATTCCCTCCGCAGTTTGTTAAGAGTCCTCCTCTCTGCCACTGGTACAGAAATTGTCTCGCATGCGTGTTGGAGACTCTAGCTGTTCGATTGCTTCCGCACCAACACAGAAGAAGTCAATAGTTGACACATGAGGGGAAAGCAGTGCGGTGGGTGAACATTTTGGAAGAAAAGGCAGCTTTTCCTGTAAGAAATATCCTTTCAGTGAGATGCGCCACGCTTTGGTTACCCGAGGAGAATTTCACCATTTTACTCTTTATTGTTTGGGAGATGAAAAGATGACTGGTTCTTGGTTATCATTTTAACTACAATCTCTCTCTCCCTCACATGCTTCGTACTGTCTACTGCCGCAAGTGCAGTACAGTAGAAAATCAGATGAGATATAGACCGGGCATGGCGACGAGAGAGACAAAGACATTCATGCTTCCATATGCCCCATTTTGTGCGTGGCTATTTTCAGACATCACACACCAGCACACACACGTACAGGAACAATTTGTCATTATAAGCTAATGCCTTAATATGTTTGCCATGGCCTCCCACAATGCTTTGCTCCATAGGCCAACCCCATTTACTAATTTGCATATAAACAAACAAAAACGAGGTCTGTGTGTGTGTGTGTGTAGACGCATGTGTGTGCGTATCCTTATGTAAGCATGCGGCCTCCTCTTGCCTCAAGGATGATGATGGAAAGTGTTTGTCATCCTCCCACCTCTCTCTCGATCTATCTCTCTCCCGCGCCCGTTCCCCATCCATTCAAATCAAATGGGCTTTATTGGCAAAACAGCGACATTTTCATGCCAACACAACATACACCAATAGCTCATTAATTAGGACTTTGAAGCGCATATTGACAGTGACGTACGCCGTAGGTTTGCGACTCAAAGCGTGTCACGCGGTGTCAGATGTTACGCTCTCCACACAGTGCCGTGGAGGCGAGTTGCGACGCTACAGTCTGTAAGTAGACGCTACACGGCTCCGAAACAGCCAGAGAGGAAAAGAGATTACTAATGAATTAATGAATGGATGAGTGTGCAAATTGGGATCAAGTAAACCGCAGCCTACCAGCACATGTAACTCATGAACAAACACAAATGTGTTGAGACAAATAAAAGCTTTATCGTGATTATGTAGCTGCCTTTGTTCCTTGCAATAAGCGGCTTCTTATTCTAATATTCAGAT
>OMLP01024262.1:0-13021 GCA_900302685.1 Spondyliosoma cantharus | reverse complement strand
TTTTTAATGGTTTAGTTATGTTATGATGTGTTCTGTATTATGTCACGTGGCTATCGTGGATGTAATTGTGAAATTATTATTTGATGAATATGATTAGTGTCTAATAAGCCCATGAGAGCTGGGCACCAACCATTGTGTTTGACACTTAAATAAACCAATCAATCAATCAATCAATCAAAATGCAGTGTATGGCACTGTCATTTCACATTTTTTAATTAATCGTTTTACATTTTAAATGTGCTTTTTACTGATTATTCCTTATGATACTATAAAAATTATATTTTTAATTTCACCTCTTTCATTTTTCCTATTTCGACTTTTAATTTCCTCCACAGACTTGCCCCCCTTTTGCTAAGAGCACACTATAATTTTAAATAGTCAGTTCACCACCCAAAAAAGGAAAATATAGGCTCTATCTACTTGCCCCCACGCCAATTTAAAGTCGGGTAAAGTTTTGTGGTCCACAAATGCGGCAGCATCCTCCTAAAAAACTGATGGAGATGGGGACTTGTTTTAAAAAAAGCCAAAAAACAAAAAAAGCAAACTGATTATTTTGTATTCCAAGTCTCTCGAAACCACAAGAATCCCAAACTGATTTGAAAAGACATTATTTAGACCTTTGACGTGGGTCAAGCACATACAGTAGATCCACTTCAGATGAGGTGGACAATAGCACTTTTAGCTTAGCAGCTACAGTGAAAATCTCTGAAAAAAAGATGTAAATAAAGTATTTCCAAATCAATTTGGGATTTCTGGGCTTCTGGAGACTTGGATTGCGCTGTACGAGCTGTACGAGCTGTACGAGCCGTACGAAGCCACTTTATGTTTTTCTCCAGCTGTTTTAATCACATTTTAGTGATTACATTTTAGGAAGTCCCTTCCTACTTCACTTGTTTAGGAGAAATGCTGCAACGCTGTTTTGCTGTGAAGCTCCAGAAATGTTTTGTCGACTATGAAACGACACCTGACTGCTCATGGGCATGAGGGTGAAAAGATAATGAGTGAATTTTCATTTTTGGATGAACTTATCCCATAACAAGCTGTTCGTTTCTGAGCCATTCAGTTTTTTTATTGTTTAATGTTCCCATGATTTCAAATAAATGCCTTTGCCACCACAATACTGAGGGAAAATTTGTTGTGACGTTCATGCGTGGACAAGAAATAATAAAAAAAAAAAAATCAACAGCAACAGCCCTTTAATTCTAAATAACTGACAGAACACAGTCAGCCGTTATGGTGACTATTTCTTTGTCGGAGAGTAGCTTCAATGAAAATGGCTGGAAAGCTACTTCTAAGTAAATGAACTGACCCTTTAAAAGAGGTATCAAAGACAGCAGTCAATCTCTGTCAGTATAAAATATTATCTTTCTATCATATTGCTGCCCTCAGTCTTTACAGTGTCACCCACCCGTTGGCTGAAGCCACAGGAGAGAGCATCAACATGACCGGGTCACCTCTCTGACAAGAGAGCCTGGTGCGACTGTTTAACTTTCCCTGTGTTAGAGGAAAGCCGCCTGTGGCGAAAGCGCAAGGGTCTGGACAGATGTTCGAGACTGACATGTCTCGCTAACGAGAGTTTGCGGAGGTGGCCAAGTGGACATAAACACCACACTGTGCAGTAGTGACCTTTAATTAACAGAGAGACACTGCTGAGCTGAGGATAGATGATGCCAGTTTGCCTTTGTTGTTTGAAAAGAAGTTTATGTCACCAGCTTAAGTTTTTTCAGAAAGTGTCACAATTTATTAGCTTCTTCATTAGTAAGATTTGGTGGGAAAATTCAAAACACAAAATGTCATCAACCAAAATTCATGAAGCTGTTAGATACACCCAAGACTTTCCATCCAAGTACAAGCAAATAGAAAATTGTCCATAGTTGACATGACAATATAAGTGTGTCTACAGATGTTTTCTTCCTTTTACGGTTTAGATGCGACAGTGACACTGTGTTGCTCTCAGCTTCTTCCATTTTGCTGGCCCTGACTCAACCAGTCCATTGTTAACATTCCTTTTCATCACAATCCATTTCACTAGCAGCCGAGCCAGGGATCATCTCTGTTCGTCCTGGAGATGAAGGCGAGTTTTCTAGCCATTTCCGTGTGGTAGATTCGCCTGCAGTTCTCAAAGTTCTTCCTCTGGCGCTCTCGGCAGGGCTTCTCGTAGTAGCGCTTGCGCTTCACTGTATCAATAATCCCGTCCTGGGTCAAGACCCTGGAGAATGTAGAGAAAATGTGTGAGTAACTGGGACTTAGGTTGCATTTGAGGCACTTTGTCCAACAGGCAAATAGCAATACAATGACAATGGGGCATCCCTTTTCAATGGCTGGATTTTGATAAGGTAAATAATTTATATATTTAAACATCTGAGACATTTTCCTTTAATTAACGGATAGAAAATGTAGCAAACTTCAGCCATAAATTCTAGCGTCTAACATACCACCAGAGGTGATTTTTCTTGAGATGGACTTATACAATCATATTGATAATGGACATTACCCTGTCCAGTCAGCAAGACGTTTTAACAATCATACATCCAGTCCAAGTTAATTCTTCATATAACCTGAGAAACATGCATTTGTTATTATTATTATATATTTATTTTTACATCTATTAACACTTAAAGAGGCAATTAGGTTTTTGCACACTTCAAAAGATTAAAACCCCGGAAAGATATGAAGGTTTACAGATTTTATTTGCAAGACATTATAATCAAAGCCAAGGATTAAAGTTCAGGTTTAGGATAGGGTTAACACTGTGTCTTCACTTTGATCCTGATTAATAAACCAAACAGAGGCTGCCCTGCTAGTTGACCGCAGGCATGCTGTCTTTAAAAGTTTCTCTGTGTGTCACAGAAGAAGCTAAATAGTTCAGAATCACTTTGCCATTGTTGATGTATATAGCGAAAAGGTGTTAATTGGCTAAATCTAGTAGCAGTTGGGGTTTTTTGTTTTCATGTTTCTAAGTTTGTATTAATATTGTAAATTAAAAAATTCTGAGTTTGAATTTCTTTTCCAAAACTACATAATGCCCCTTGATATTCAGATTGTTGTCATACTCATGTTTGTGGAGTTTCATACACATATCATTTGGTTTCTTATGGCTCTGTTTGTTTAAAGACTGCTCAATCTGCTGACTTCCATATTTATTTTATGACTCACAAATGCTGTTAGTAGTAATGCAAACAAACGTGGTAACACGCTTATAGACTGTGATATGATCCAGGCAGACTTAAAACCATTTGAATTCAATGTTAAACTTATTATATATAACTCTATATGTATCCTACAAAAGCCTTAAACCATCAAAACATCGACATTAAGGTTAGCTGCTATGTGTACGTGGTGACGCTACTGCGCAGCCGCAGCTCTGTGACATTGAGCGGAAGGCTAACGTTAACTAAGCTAACGTTAGCTTATCGTTTCCTGGGAAAACAGCAAAGTTGACCTGATATTGTCTCTTAAATTAGGAGTTTTACCTGGTTAAATTATTGTACGCCGCATCAATGTTGCCGCCTTCGACCATCACGGTCCTGGCGATGAAACGAAGGTGCCTCGACATGATGAGACCGGTGCTCGCTCTAATTCCAACCGGCTGGAAACACGTAACGATACAACGTTCCTGGCACAACAGAACCTATAAATGAACACTAGGGGACGCTTTACTCAACCTTTCGAGTGAATTACTATTTCTCATTTAATGGAGTTAACTTTAAATCGTTACTTTTTAGTTCTGGGGACGATTTCTTAACAGGTATTTGTTGTACAAATTTATATTGATTTTACTTCGAAGCTACTTAAACATGTGGTGTTTAGGAATGTTTCACGATGATTTATGATAGAAAAACATTAAATGAAACATTGAATATGAATGAGTGAATACACAGAGAGAAAACATCCATGTCCCTAGAGTACAGGGAGCCAAACAGCAATTATAGTTTATATAAAGCGAGATAGCTCTCAGGCTAATCACAGATTTATGAAACTACATCCGTTGTCATAGCAACAGTGACAGCGGTGTCCAGTGTTATCCTTTCATCGAGGCCATTCTCCTCCTCTCCTTCTCATCCCTGAGCTGCTGTTGTCCTCTGCGTGTCTCAGTCTGAGGTCAGCCAGCGGTGAATGCTGGCCCGGTCGGTGGCTCTAATTTGCATTCAAAAGTGCTTTTATACGTCCGCTCTCTGAATAAAATACCTGATGAGGTTAATTCCCATGCTGCTGTAACTCTATAGGGTACAGCGGCTGCATGTTGCCACGAGGAGGAACGCTCAGACAGCACACACAGATAACATCGTGACTCATTTTGTTGGGTGAATGCACTGCATCATGTTTCCAGAGGCATCCCTTCTGATCAAGCCCTGGTGAAATATTCTTGGCAGTGTGTGTATGCAGTGGGAGAGAGAAAGAACAGAAAGAGAGTCTAAAACCGTAAAGAAAATTAAGTCTGAACTTTACGTTGATGCAATTATTTTTGCCCTTGCTCCTTTGCTTTCAGCAGCGTCGTTTTGTGAATTTCCACTCTGCTTTTACGCCACCATGCCCAAAAAGTGCTGCAAGCGACTTGCAAAAATATATTTATTTTTGAAGTCTCAGTACGAAACCTTCATCAGACAAATTGTTGTTTTTTTTTTTTACAATGAGAAGCCATCTCAAAATATAATAATAACCCTTTCTGCCTACGTGAAATGTAAAGACATAAATAGCATACGTCAATTTCCAATATGAAAATAAATATCCCAAATCATACATGGAGCTACAGAGCAAAATGCTATACACAGTAACACGCGTAAAAGCTCCCCACATTGTCGGTAAATTCAAATAAGGTAGATGCTGAAAGTCCCCAGGGCTAAACTGCAATTACCGATGAGGACAGTAAAAAACAGCATCAATGGCTTCTGTTTTGGTCCGTATAAATGGATTTAGACTGAATAAAGTGGAGGAAAATTAGATTATTGTTATTTGGTATATGTATACAGTACACTGATGTTTATCAATTTGTGAGACCTTGTATTTGTTATGAAGATTCATATTTATTTACTGAAGATCTCACTGTTCTTGTCTGTAATTGCAGTTTGGCCTTGGGGACTTTAAGCACCCACTTTATCAGATGTTGGTGTACATTTGTGCTTGTTGCTGCGTTTAGTGTTTTGCTTCTCTATCTCCATGGTTGATACGGGATATTTACTTTCATACGGGAAATTGTTAGTTAAGTCTTTATATTTCACCCCTATCTAAGATCTCATTTACAACAAGCTGTTAGCCTGATGAAGATCTAGAACCAAAACGTCACAATAAATCCCGCAACTTTTGGTCTACTCGTTGCTCATGAACTTCATGTGCTAAGTATTTTTTTCAGTTTTTACACCATCATACTCTAACAGGAAATACCAATTAGGCCAACTTTTGAGCCTATTTGAATACAGAACATTGGTCATTTCTTACACACATCAATCTTACAAGAATTTGCAATTGTGTTATTGAAGCTACAATATACAGTTCTGATTGATTTATGTTATAAATAAAAACATTAAGCTATATAAATGATTGCGGTATGCCAGAATTGAAGGCTCTCAGCGTTAGCAGCTGATGTTAGCCTCACTGAGAAGCCTTTGTTTGTTTGTGTACAAAATACGATGATGCCCTAAGGACATGTAATCCACCACCGTCCTGTTCAGATAAAGACAGGATGAGATGGTGTCAGGAAGTGAAACTGATATCCTAAACATATGTGCTGTTTGATCCTAATAAGTAAACCTGACTGGCGTCTCCTTTGTCTTATATTTTAACTGAAGTGTGATGGCACCTTCCCGGATGGGATGCCTCCAGCTGTATGTCTTATCTTGTGCTCGTTCATTTCCAGCTTTACGCCAACCCCTCTGGAGCTGCAAACGTTAACCCTGGTATCTGATTTCACATTCCAGATCTCAGAACTTAAAGGATAAGTTCACCCAAAAATGAAAAGTCATTTGATTATCTACTTGCCCTCATGTTGATTGGGTAGTCGGGTGATGTTTTGTTAGCCGTAAAACATTTCTGGAGCTTCACAGCAAAACAGCGTTGCAACTTTCTCCTAAACAACTAAAGTAGATGGGGACTTGTTTCTTAATAAATTAAGGCTTACGAAAAAAATTAAAACGACAGCATAAAATGGCTCAATGCGGCTTGTCCAGTGTAATCTAAGTCCATACAGCCTTTTTAAACGGGCTCATGGGAACTTCAGTGTTGTGCTTGAAGCCGATCGTTGGTTCATGTCCGTGGACTCCATTTCTAAACTAACATTAACTAAAGCCACATCCTTTGGGCTGTTGCAGAAAATCCATCCATCTATCCATTTTCATCCGCTCATCTGAGGTTGGGTCGCGGTTGCAGCAGGCTCGGTTGAGTATTCCAGATGTCCCTCTCCCCAGCAACACTCTCCAGCTCCTACTGGGAGATCCAGATGAGATGTGTTACCTTTCCATCAAGTTCTGGGTCTACCCTGGGGTCTTCTCCAAGTTAAACATGCCCGGAAAACCTCTAAAGGCACCCAGCAGGCATCCTGATCAGATCAAGCCTGAGCAACCTCAACTGGCTCCTTTCGACACAGGAAGCTCTACTGCGAGCTCCCTCCGGATGTCCAAAGTCCTCACCCTATCTCTAAGGCTGAGCCCAGCCACCCTTGGGAGGGAACTCATTTCGGCCGCTTGTATCCGCGATCTTGTTCTTTCGGTCGCACGGCTCATGACCGTATAGGTGAAGGTTGGAACATAGATGGACTGGTAAATCGAACGCTTCGCATTTCAACTCAGCTCCAGCGGTCTGGTGCAGCACAAACCACCTGAACAAATCGTCCTCAACTTTGAATAGACAACCGAGAGAGACAGGGAAAATCTCATTTTTCATGCTACAGTCTGCTCACATATGGCCAATGAAAGAGTGATTAATACATGTACATTCCTGCAAATTAACACACACAGCCCCTCTCAAGACGAAATCTTCCCTGTAGCTGCTGAGCTAAAAGCGAGAGCTCTAGCACGCGTTGAGGGAGTAAATGATGTTGTTTCAATTCTATTTGTGATCTCGAGGTTTATGGAGTCTTTGGATTAATCAGACAATTAAATGTCTCAAGCCAATTTATGTTGTTGTTCTTCTTTTTGTTTGTATTTTGAAACAAGTCCCCATCTGCTTCAGTAGTTTAGAGATTACTGCAGCGCTCTTTTGCTGTGAAGCTTCTGGAATGTTTTGTGGACTATGAAGCCTCACCTGACTTTCTACCGGTGAGCGAGTGGATAATAGAATTTATTTCTATTTTTGGGTGAACCTTCCCTTTAACACATAGCTGCAGGTTGGATTTATTTTAGGAATAAAACGTCTGGCATAGCTTCATTTCATTGGTTAGCCTACTCCATTATGATCTGGACTTCTTCTTTGGACTAACATGAGACCAACTTTGAAAAAAAACAAAAAAAAAAACAATTAACACTTTACTTCAATATCCGAGCGGGCTGCTCATCAACATCAAAGCTTTTACTGGAAGTGCATTTTCCAGCTCGTATCCAAATCTTTCACCATGCTGACAGAGGTGGAGGCCACACTTAGTTAGAAATCATGGGGGGAAAGTCCCTCCCTGCCACCAGCCTCTGCATTGGCTGGACCGGCATCAGATCCAGGCGATCAGTCAGCCAATCAGCGGAGGCGCTGATGCGGGCAGAGAGGAGAGACGGGCTTCACAAACCGGGTTAACAGAGGGGGGACAGACCCGGAGAGCCCGCAGTTACAGTCGGCTTCCAATCTGCACAAAACCATCTCTGCGACTGCGACCTGCACCAACATGGAGAAGAAAGTCACAGATTTCGCAGGAAAATGGAAAATGAAGTCTTCGGAGAACTTCGAGGATCTTTTGAAAGCGCTTGGTGAGTGAGGGAATTAATTCTGGGGCATGCATCACATATTCACTTTTTTAATTGGCTTACATAGGAAAAGTGCCATAAAGCTGTGTATCCGTGCTAAGAAAAAGAAGGAGAGAAAAAAAAGTCCCAGAACACATGGTTGCATCTGTTTTTTTCACTCTTTAATTGCAAAAAACTTTGCATGCAAAAGCTTTTCAAACTGTAGTGCCAGTTTAGAGTCAAGCAGGATATTGTTATTGGCAGCAGTGTGAAAACTTACTTTGTAGAGATTGCAATTCAGAAAAAAGATGTGTCTGAGCATTTACATTCATCAAATGTGCACTTATGTTACTTTTAGAGATAAAGTTTGTTGTTAAACTGTAAAATATCTTCCCTCCATTACATAAGTATCTTCATCAGATCAATATACTTGAATACACTTAAGGAATCATTGCCTACAAGTGAGTCCATTGGGCATCCAGACTAACTTTTTTCCACTGGTGCTCCTGAGAATTTTAGGAGCAAAAGCATGCAATTTAGGAATCACTTAAATCATGGTGCAATGCAAAGGATTCATATTATTACAGATTACAGGAAACAAAAATGTTCTCTTTAATTTGAAAGGGAAAACGTCGCATAGTGAAGTAAAGCTCTAAGAGAAAGTCACTGGGGAGTTTGGGCTCCTTAAACCAGATATTATAAAAACGATAAATTGATGACAGAAGTTTGAACGACAGTGTTGGTGCTGAAAATGGTTGCAGCCTGGAGCACCGTATATCGGCCGATATAATCGATACTTGAATTTTTAACTTCCTGATGTCAGTATTGGAATCGACCCCAGGTATCGCCGGGCTCTATTGTTAATCTGGTTTATCATCAACCATTCACCTCTATTGTTAAAATGCAAAAAAAAAGAGAAAGAAAGGGAAAGGGAAGCATCTCACACACAAAGACCTGTCAATCACGTTGACAGTGGCATTATCAACTGGAAATCCACTCGGCTTAGAGGTCAGCTGGAGAACCAAAGTGGTTTGAAGTGGCTCTCTCTGGTTTGCTCCTGCCAGGTTACACCATGTTTCCTGGGAATACTGGGCTTGTTAAGCTATATGAGGCGATATGGACTCAGTAGGACCAGGTATAGGAGAAAGCAGGAGAGACAGAGAGAGGTCAGGCCCGGGCCAGCCAGTGGCATCCATTAAAAATCTGAAGACAAATAGCCTGTGGAGGAATGTTAGATTAGACTCATCTGAAGCAGGGTCCTCCTCATGCGGTTGTAATTAGAGTCAGTGTAAACGGAACTAAGCCTTGACATGGGCCCCAGCAGCCAGCCGGCTCTCAGACTGACTTTCCTTCACTTCCCTGGGCCTCTTTGACTCAATCTAGAGCTCTCTCTCTCTCTCTTGCTGTGTGTGTGTGTGTGTGTGTGTGTGTGTGTGTGTGTGTGTTAGTACCACTCCATGAGCAAATATGGTCTGAACTGAATCAGATTTGTAGCCTTGATCTTTCTGACGCCGGTCCATCTCACATGAGGCGGTTTACATTTGTTTTACATCAGTTCAGCATGGCATCACATCTTTACCGCCCCGCCGCATAAATGTTGATATAAGGAATTCATTCTTTCATCTCACCTCCACTTTGCACATCAGTCCAGCTCTGCAGTCCTGCAGGTTTGTGGCTCTCTGTGGAAAATCCTGTTATATTTCTCTTGCTGCATGACTCCGCGGATGAATTTTGGAATCGACCTACCAGGCCGAGGCCCGTGGGCCCGAGCCTCTTGTTTGAAGTGACTGGTAACATTTCCTCTCGGAATGTCAAGCAAATGACTACAAAATGACGCAAAACAACCAAAATAAATGCAAGATATCTACAAAGTGATGTAAAACTGCTTCAGAACGACCACGAAGAGACACAAAATGACCTCAAAGACGTGTAACGCAATCACAAAGACACAAAATGACCAAAAAGAGATTCAAACTGACCACAAATAGGTTCCAAAATGACCAAAAAGAGTTGCAAGTTGACCACAAAGAGATGGAAATCAACCCCAAACACTAAACAACCACAAAGAAACACAAAACAACCACAAAGAAAAATATGGCCGCAAAGATTCATAACTACTACAAAGAGACAGAGTTAATGGACTTAAAAACTCCCTACACACAAAACAAAACAACCCCAAAAACGACAAAAGACACGCAAAATGTCCACAAAGAGATGCGAAATGCAGAACAACCCCAAAGAGAACACAGACGACTACAAAGACATACAACACACAAAATGTCCACAACAAGATGTAAAATGAATGAAAATAATGGAAAAAGTACAAATCTGCACCAGGGACATGATATTCATCCATCAACCATTAATCACATATTCAACAGCTGTCTCTTAATGTTTCATCACTAATTAAAGGGTAGTTACATGTCAGGCAGAGAGTAAAATGTTCCATTTTTTGGCTTTTACAAAGGCATCATATTCTATATTCTATGTCCATTTTCTTTAGGGATGAGCTTCAGCAGAGTTTTTATTTTATTTTTTAGGGTGACTTATATATTTAACAATGTCACAGTCATTAGTGGTTTAAAAACCATACCAGCAGCTTTAAACCCATTAAATGTAAATCACATATGCTTCTCATTACAGGCAACCATTTTCTGACACATACCATAATTCAAAGTCATGTTATTGTGCGTCGATGCATCAGCAGCGTTGTTAAAGCGATATCAGACCCAAGAGACAAATAGTTCGCAAACAAGGACACTGTGAAAAGAAGGACACGAGTTTTGTTGTTGCTTGTGTTGTAAAAAGCTGCTGTTTGGATTCCGACTCCCAGATATCGGATGACACGGGCCGAGTTTCACAGAGCTCCGAGCCTAACGAAAAAGTTTCCAAAAAAAAAATCCCTGCTCCCAGCTAGATTGCCACATAACAAGCGATGTCATGTCGTCGAGAACGAAAGGTGCTGAAAGGTTATCTAAAGCGAAATCACAATACAGTATCTGTGTACTGAATGAACCCAAACCGAAGACTAAAACTTCATATGATACTAGCTCTGTTTGTCTGTCAACAGGTGTGAATATGTTCCTGAGAAAGATTGCAGTGACGGCGGCTTCCAGCCCGGCCGTGGAAATCACCCAGCAGGGAGAGACTCTGTCCATCAAGACGTCCACCAGCGTCCGTACGACCCACGTCTCCTTCACCGTGGGTCAGTCCTTCAACGAGGCCACGGTGGATGGACGGCCCTGCACGGTACACATTTCTTAACTTCCCATGTAACATTCCTGTATAATGTCGGTACATGCATACCAGCATTTAGCCAAGGACAGCACAAGCAGCCAGAGCTCTGCAGGGTAGAGAGACATGTGGAAATAATTTCAGTGGAGCTCCAGAGTCGGTGCCGGTGATGAAACATGGGATCTGTCCTTCACCTCTTCATGCTGAGGGAGTGGTGATGGACATGGATTCCGACAGGCGATAAAAAATGTTTGACATTGAGTTCCAGCTATGATGAAACCCGCAAACTTTGCCATAACCTCACAGAATATAAAGCGCTTACACAGTGCGGGTTATGAATATTTTTTTTCTTTTATGAATCCCTGCAGAGTTTTCCAAAATGGGAGACAGACACAAAGATCAGCTGTGAGCAGACCTTACAGAAAGGCGACGGGCCGAAGACGTCGTGGACACGAGAGGTGACCAACGATGGAGAACTGATACTGGTAACTATTTTGTCTGAGGCACCAATGCACAACCTTATAGAGAGAGCATCAGATTTAGAAATATGTAAAACTGAAATGACTGTCTTGATCTGTAAGGTATTAACTCACTACTGCTTTATATAAATCATACATAAGAGCGTTGTTTAAGTTCCCAGGTAGTAAAACAACAGCCATGTATTAAACTAAATTAAGGGTCAGAAATGGAATGTGGTTTTCATAATCATGTTTTCACTAGTGTGTAATCACTTGAAACCAAGAATTGTGGTGTTTTTGTCACACTGGACCTTAAAGGCACAGTAGTGATGTGAGCTAAATGCTAACTTAAACCAATGCAACATAAACTCTAATATAATCAAGTAACCCAGAGTGAAAGAGTCAAGGCACGAGACCAGTATAACATAGCTTTTTTCTTTATTGCTCTTTAGGAAAACCTCTCCAAATGCCAAAAACTAAATCATAAAAAAAAGATATGTATTTACAAGTTGGAGGGTGTTTCTGATGAACATCAGCCAGAGATTTGTCACAAAGTTGTAACCCAAAAAAAAAGCCCTTAATCATGGCTTATTACTGGTCATTAAAAGTGAATTATATCATAAATGGAGACGTTAGTGCCTTGAGAGAATCTGGTTAAAACTCTGCTGTTTCCTTTCAGACGATGACTGCCGGGGATGTTGTCTGCACCAGAGTTTACGAGAAGGAGTGAGGACATATTTTGTCTTTCAAGATTGCCACACAATACTCCTGTTTTGTGCCTCATGTATGGTTTACATTTAACTCGCCTTGTTCTCTTCGTCCCAGCCAGTCAGATGTTGGTCAGATCTTACTCAAACGGTGCACTGTGTAGAAAAAGGCTTCGGTACACACGAATGTACGCTTTTATCACACCAAAGCTCAACTCACTCTGTATGTATCATATACATAGAAATGTCACACATTCCTTTTCAAAAAAGCTGTATCGCGACATCTAAATCCTTTTTTTGTCGAGATGTCAATAAACTGTTTTATATGAATTTCTTTATGTGGCCTCCTCCCTGCACCTCCCATTCCCCTGTCTGCATATCACTTTACATCACTGTCAACTATTCAAACTCTCCTGATTATTCCACACCCATTCCCACCTCCATCTTTCCAGTACTTTGTCCTCTGTGTGCTCTATGTCATCATAGCTCACTACAATATGCTGTCAGTTAGTTTAAAAAAACTCCCAAAGACAACTCGTGTTTTATTAAATCAGCCTTGAGAGACATTTTGGCAAAGCCGAGAGGGAAACAGGGAGTGGAGAGGGAAAATGAGTGGCGGTCATGAGAAAATTATTTCATAGCATCAGGAGAGGTTATACTTCATATGCCCCCTTTTTTTTCCAGCTGTAGCTACTTACAGAATGAGCTCAATAAAAATTCCCCCACCCATTTGCTCTGGCTTTGCACCCAGGTACAAAGT
>OMLP01024260.1:0-20050 GCA_900302685.1 Spondyliosoma cantharus | reverse complement strand
GTAATAATAGTGTAGTCCATATCATATGAATATAAATAAATAAATAAAATAAAAAAAAAAAATATATATATATATATATATATTATATATATATATGTAAAATTAATTTTATTATTGGGGTGGGGTTTACATTTATAATGACCCAGGGTGACCAATAGTGACAGATCTGCCAACCAATCACGAGTGATTATTCTTGTTTAAAAGTAGTGGTTTCATCCAATACTGAGTGAGGAAATTCAAGCGTCTCTGGCCAGGCGTGGTTTCGCTGCTATTCATATGCAAATTAGACCGTTTCGCACCTCCGTGAGCTCCACATACGTCATAGTTCGTTTCCGACAATTTGTGGCACCGACAAACGCGGCGTTTGCAGGCGGTAAATTGTCGTATACTGCCGAAAATTAGGGAGATTTTCGGGCGTTTACGGGGTCGAAAATCCCACTTTTCATGCAGTGATTGCCATCACGTTTGCTGCGCATTTGGTGCAGGAAGAAACAGTGAAAATGGGCTTTTGTGACGAAAGCGTCTGCAAGCAGGAAGTGTTTGCAAGCAAAAAAACACGTTCCTATTGGTGTAAAAAGGCACCACACCAACCAATCACAAAATTATATGGCACATGATACACGTGATTTGGTTGCTGAGGAACAGGGGGAAGTTGTGGGAGGGACGGCGGTGAAAGAGTTACATCAGCAGTGACGGTGATAGAAATAGCGAGTTTTGAGAGTTGAGAGATTTGGGACATATAGCATGTTTGGAGCGTATAGTTAGTGTGTTATGCAGTGTTTGGTGTAGTGGAGTCGTTTTTTTGTGTTGTGAGTCGAAACAACGAGGAGACTGCTGAATGTGGAGCAGGCAGTGGAGCTGGAAGGAGCTGGGGCATGCCTGAGCCTGAGGCATTGCCTGCATTTAAATGTAAATAGTTACATATAACTTTGTAAATTTCAAAAACTTATGCACAAATTTAACAAACAGCAATTTATATTTGCATTATAAGTAATAAAAATGGTTCGTTAAACATGTTTGTGGTTTTCACAGTAAAAAATCTAACTTTGTTTTTTATGTTTTTTTGTGATTTTAGGTCCATTGTGTTAATACAGTATGTCAAAATGAAACAATAACTGTAACACATGTGAGGTTGTGCTGAAAATACCACCAAACAAGGCATGATAAATAGTTTTTTAGGTGAAATATAATGGTGAAATATAAAGTAGTCAAAAACGGCCAATTATATCCCTGACATCCCACCTTCAAACACAGCCTCATTTGGCCATCCATGAAAAAGCTACTTTAAATCTCCCACAATTCTATAGGAATACATACTTCCTACGGGCAATGCACTAGTAAAATAAATAACTCAGTCTGAATAAATTAAATGAATGCAAACTTACATAAATCCTATGTATTAATACTATTTTTTATACATACAAACAATTCATTTCAAAGTGGTATACTGTCTCCTTTAATAAATTACACTTCAAGTTATTTCATTTACACACTTTGACTTAACATTGAAAAAACTTTGCACTTTTGCTGTGATCCATTGTGCTCAGAACATGGAAAAAACTATTTCCCATACAGAAAAGTGCAATGGAAGGGTAATCCAGTTTGAGCAAGAAATCGACAAAGCCTCACTTGAATGATATAAACACAGATGACACCATTGCAGTAATGGCGGCACACACAGTGAACCATTACCTTTAACTTCACATCACTTTTTACTTTATGTAGTGTTTGTATTGTGAAATGTGCTACAACAAATTTGCAGTTGCCTTTTTAATTTCCATTCAGCTTATTATTGTTGATAGAAGTTTTGAGCAGCATATACAAGCCAACTCTTTCTGTCTCTTTTTAGGTGTCATATCTGTTAAATCATAGCTTGTGAAGTTCACATACTTACTTGTGTCCATGTTTTCAGGAGCAAATGCACAGGGATGCATTTGTTAGATTGGAAATCTGGAGTACCAACTTGGAAGTGTCGACTTCCGATTTGCTTAATTTGTTGACATTATGTGATTTGTGTCCCCTGAGGAATTTGTTAAAGAAGCACTAACATATTATAACCTTTTAAAGTTGATACAAATATGTGAGCAAACAGTTTCCTATTTACACATCCAGCAGACATGGTGATCTGACCAAACCATCTGTTTGTTTGAATCATGTCTTTGGCCACCTGACAAATGTTTATCTCTGTTTTTGTTCCCTTCCAAATTTCTAACTGAGTAGAATGTCTGTCTCTTAAGCAGCTAAATGTTTCATTGTGTGTTCAGTGGGTTTTTTAAGAGCTAATTTTCTGAAAATAACTACTGCACCTGCTGCTGGAATCAAGGTTGATGGGAGCGGTAAGACTTAATCAAAAACAGTAAAGTTGTTGGCTGTAGATACTAAAACTGCAGAATCTGGTGATAATTCCGTGCGACTTTACTGCCATGGTTTTCACATTACACAAGGTCATTTGACCCAGTGTTTAAGTGCAATTATTGATCAGTGAAGCTTTCAGAGGTAGAAAATGCCATTGCACTATGGGGTTACTGAAGAGCAATACAGCCTATCAAAGGCAGGAATCTGGATCAGAATCTATTGTATCAGTTGACTTTTTTTTTGTTCAAAATGCCAACATGAGCAATAACAACACTTACAGTAAAAAAACAACAACCTCGAGATCCTTGAAAGTCTTGATGTCAGGTGAAAAGCCCTGTGGATGTTGTAGTCAGAGAGAACAACTGAAAACAAAAAGTAACCAGTTTGAGGATCACTGCCGCTGCCCTTGATGTTTACCCATGGCAGGTCACACATGCTTATAGAGCAGGGAAGGGCTCCTTGGGGAGATCAGAGCAGCTGTAGGAATCAAAGATGCTGTAAATCTACTGTGTTACTAATGTATGACTGCATATAGCCACCATAATATGATCTGACAACAAAACACAGTGCTTTGCAACAAGATAAGGATAAGTTGTACACCAGAGTCCGTTCACAGCGGGCGCATGAATTTGAAGTCATGCAGCTTGATGTAACTTGACAACAGAGCATTGTGTATATATAGACGGAAAAAATATTGGATGCGAGGAGCAGCACCCAGCAGGTATGTGCCTTAAGATGTCACCCCCTTCACATGAATCAACAGTAGAGCAGGAGGGGATGGTGCCAGGGGGCTACAGAGACCTTATCATACAAACAGCTAGTGGAGCAATCATGTACATCAGAAGTAGAGAGCAGCCTGCATTACACCAACCCCTGCTTGCACTTGTGTCCTTTGAATATAACAGGCGATGGAATCACAACTGGCGCCGTGTAATTATTTTCAACCCAGCAAATTAAACAACACGTCAACAGCTGTAACTTTAATCATTGATACAAGGACACACACACACAGAGGTTTAATTTTTGTGGGGGTTATAGCGTAATATATGACACCTTGTCTGAAGGTCAAGAGGGAAATGCATTCAGCGAAAACTCCACACTAAGTACCTACATGATATTATGTTCGCCGGATGGTAAAGGACGCTGTCATAAAGGGTGTGTGTAAAACAAATTGCAATCTGTCTGTCAGCTCATGTTAAATGGAGTGCGCCATTGATGAGACATGCAATCTGGTGTCTGCCATCGGTAGGGGCAGGCAGGCTCTTATGAGTCACAGCGTTTGATATGGATTTTATACATTGCATGCGTTTTGGGGGATGATGGGAGCAAGGTGAAGCATATTGTCCACGTCTTTATTTGATGACATCATGTTGTCAACCAGCAAATGTCGGAACTGACCTTCACAAAGGATAAATATTGTCAAATATTTCATCCCACTTACGCTGATAGATTCATGCCAGATACAATATGTCTGGTGGATTATTAAATCTGGAAGTATTTGCGTGAACACAGGCACAAGCAACTGAGTTTAATCTCTACTATTAATTAATTAAATTATTATAGTTGATTAATGAAACATAGGTTACTATGATTCATTAATGAACACGGGGCACCACCCTGAAGTGAGGCATCAATAATCAAATGATAAACCTTTAGTCTCAAAGCCTGAAATTAATCAAATTGTGAATATTATGAGAGGAAGCGTAAATCCGAGCACTGACCGTCTCAACTAGCTGTTATTATAATATGAGATTGTGCAAAATAATCACAGACACTGCTCAGTTATAATCAACAGTGTTTATTAAAGCGTTCTCCAAAACACAAACCACCTACTTTAACAAACAGCAGCTGCTTTCTACAACTAGCAACACAAAAACATAAGCAAGCCAAACATATAAATGGGTGGAGGTGTATGTGTGTGTGCGTGCGTGTGCGTTTGCGTGTGTGTGTTGCAGGAAACCCCTTGTAAAGACTACAAAGATGGCCGAACGTGGCTTGGGAAGTCATGTTCGCCGGAGTACAAAATTGATGGGCGTGACTTAAGAAATCTCATTGGAGAGACTAGAGGAAACGCCGAACGTGACTTGGCCAATTCACGCGAGAACACAAATTCCGAGGTGATGATTCCGATTCAACTGAATCATATACCTGGAATCCAAAAATGCCGGCAGTGAATGTGTCGACCCAAGGCGATCAATACACGTGCGCACGAAGTTTGAACAAAGACGACGGTTACGTTGTCTTTGGCTTTGTGTGCAGTTTGATTGCACTCGAGGTGAAATTGGAGGGATGATACCCACAGTTCCAAACGGGTAGACGTTCTACCGAGAGGAGTCCACCTCTCAAGTCAATAAAGGGACTATCACTAGACACACGTATCTCATGTTATAGCGGGGTTATTCACTATAAGTTTCCAACAGATCGCTCATAAGATTATGTGTGTATATTACCCGGGAGGTGTAAATGTGTGTGTGCGCGGGTGTGTGAGTTAGTAAAAGGAAAGAAGCTAAGCATACGCTTAGTAGACAACAAAGAATAACACAACAACCATGTGTTCCACAGCGGTCGTCTCTCCCTCAACCAGCAAGTGAATCGAGGTTCGTTTATCGTCCGCTGATTGAGCCAGAATACAACGTACTGTGATCACACACAGCGGCAAAACTACACAAGCTTCCCACTGAATGGATCAGCATGAATGAACTCCTAGCGAGCGTAATAACACAGTTAGCAAACAGCACAGTAAACCATACGTAGGACTCGGCGGTCCCTTCACAACAAATAAAAACAAAACAACACAAAAACACGCTTTATACTATCTGTTTCTGCCCAAACAGTAGCCTCTTGCTTGGGTCGCTCATTGCGACTAACGTGTCCCATCTGACTCGAAACTCCAACTTGTTTTGGATGCGAGCGCAGGATCAGATGTAGCATCCTAACAGCTGATGAAGGCAGGCTGCGATCAAACCGCGAGATCGATCAGATGGACGGACCGTACAATGTTCCTCTATGCATCCAAAACAATAATAAAGAATATTCTAACAAAAACGAAAGTAAAACAAACAAAACATCTCTGTCTCACCCTTATGGTAACTGTTGCATGAAACCGGAGTCTCTTCACAACATCACGTTACCCTGGAAATGTGATGTGCAGAGGGGTATCCTGACCTTTAAACACTGAGTGACATGGTCAACCTGTCGGAGTTTTATGGCCCATGACCACTTTAATCCAATAGGGACCGGGTGAAAGTTTTGGGGGTGGGTCGTACCTTGAGTTACAGTTCTTGAGTTCAGACCCTTTTTTCTGAAACTCCTCAGGTTGATAAGGCCCTAGTAGTTAGGCTTTTGATTTTCCTTACAGGCCTTCTCCTTTGTTTGAGCCATGTGGCATGTGGCCCAACAATGTTTACAGGGAGAAAAAAAAAATCAGTATTCTGACTCGACTTTCACCTCAGCTGATGTGCAAGAATTAACTGTCATTCTGCAGATAGCCTTGCTTCATGCCTTTTACATTACATCTACGTGCACATTTTATGAATTTACTTTTCTAATCCTGGCAGTCATGAAATTCCTCAATTTTTAGACCAACAAGAGCATTTATTATTCCTCCAGCGCTGCGTTCAAAAGGGCTCGTGTGGCAGCCAGGTCAAACATGAATCAGAGCAGCTCTCTAATATAAAAATATCGCCTCAAAGCAGCCAGCAGCGGAGGCAGTTAAAGATATGGGCAAACGCCAAGAGCAGTGTTAGCAGCTGTGCTACTGGCTATTGGTGGCTGCACTACTACGTACAGTGAAAATAATGATGCTGTGATATTAATAATCATTGTCCTTGTCGTCAGAATCAAATGCTCAAAACACAGTTCTGTTATTAGAGCCACAGGTGTTCAGCTTCTGGTAAGAAATACATTATTGCCTCCAGCTATGCGGATGTGTATTACTCCTGTTCTCCTGTCTGCTGATCCTCTGCGTTGTGAATAAGAACATGTTCTTAGTGAACTCAGCCAGTAAATTAAGGATTAAAAAAAATATCCATCATGTTAGTTTTGTCACTCTGTTGTTTCCACACAACAGACACATGTGCTCCTTTGAACATCTCACTCAACGATCACCACCACCGCCACCGCCACCCGCTACAACAAGAAAATCAGGGAGGGGGGAAAAAAAAGGCATAAAAGAGCGCGTGACATATTATTTGGATGACAGGGCGAGTGTTATTGCATCAAAGGAAACCTGTCTTTTTGTAAGCACACTCACTCTTCCCACCTGTGCTTTGTCAAGGATAGACACAATGCCCCACCATGACTCAAGACAGCCGATGCATACTAATCCAGCTTCACATACACCTCTGCAGCCCACAGAACAGTCAAGAAGTGGCAGCCTGCCTCCTTGCGTCGCTGTGTGGCACCGGTACCACTTAGCTCTGCTGCTGTCTGTGCTGCTGTGAGCCCCCAGTGGCCTGTACGCTGTAGGGGTGAGAGGTGTTACCGTGCATTTACTTTATAGCCGCAGGTTTATGTTTGCGCCTCAGAGGACTGGACAGAGGGCGCGTGAGAGGAATGCGTAATTCATCATCAGCAGGGCCTCGTGAGCACATCTCCGTGACACATATAGGAAGTGTTAAAAAGTAGCTGCTGTTTTATGAAGCATTCCCAGGCATCTGTGGAGTGCTCTGACATCAAAGCGTGTGTCATCATTATGCTTTCTGGGGAAAAAAGTTCACATCCATCAGGGCAAGCCGTGCCCCTCGCTAAAGTAGCTATTCTGTGTCTCTTAACACTTTGCTGATAAATATTTACGCCCTGTAAATATTTGAGGGACGAACAACATGCAGTGCCATTTATTTTAATCATATTGCACCTTTCATTATTTTTCCCAGGCTTACCAAAATCAATCTCTGCAGAGTCACTGTGCAAAGATGCATTTAATTTTCCCTCGCTATTAATCTCTTGCCCAATGAGATGATTAATTACGCTGTAATAAAGGCCTGTCGCAGTAAGAACTGTGTCTTTATTCATGAAGGCCTCTGCATGGAGCTGCATTTACATTTAAATGTGTTCACGGGCGGGCATGTTCTTATCTGCCGAGTTAGGGTTGGAGGGTAGGATGGGTTCAAGAGCGGAGACAACAGATGCGGTAGTCTGTCTGAGTGCTCTGCTGAGGTTGTCAAACTGAACCGGGAGTCCTGCATGAATGGCTGGTCGGTGGTTTACAAATGGCAACACGGATCTCCTGCAGCCAGAGGTTTTTCAGTGTTTGCTGAGAGGAAAGACAAATTTGTCCCATGACAGTGTAGATAAATGGTTTATTGAAATAAGAGTTGAAAGTGCCAGTAAAAGCATCTTGTCACCTCTTTTATAGTAAATGTGCTGTGTGATTACAGAGGGGGACGGTGGTTTTTCTGCAATTGTCTGCTAATTGAATTGTGTTTTTTTGTGCTCAGAATATGTTCCTTGTTTTGAGAGGTTTAAGCACACCTCACATGCTGAAGGGTTGGTTTTTTTTGCTCCGGAGGAAATAAATAACTTAACCACCGTTCTTACTTATTAATTTGCATTTAGGCACCCAATTCATCTCCACTCAACGCAATTAAGATGTCATTTCAAATGAGCAGATCTGTACGTGAGAGATGACACCGAGGCAGGGGAATATTTAGGGAGGAGAACTTGAGATTTCTTATACCCTTGGAGTATAGCAATTCATTTGACCTTCAGCCAGTTTTAAAAGGGAATCTCATTCAGCCATGTAAAGAGAAATGGCTTGTGTTAATGCAGAGGTATGCTGCTTGAATACAGAAGAGACTCAAAATATGTTCGGCTTACGGTCTCCCTACTAATAATGAAGCCCTGCCCATCGGTACTCCAGGTGGAGATAAATGGATGCAGTCTGTTCGTATGTCCACCACTCCAATCCTACATACACACTCTCTCTCGCTCTTTCTTCTTCTTCTTCTACTCTCTCTTCCCCTCCGTCTTTATCTCTCCTCTTCTGTCTCTCACTCTCTCTCAAGCATATTTTCCTGCTTGCTGCTGCACTATCATACAAACACGCTAGCACACACCCTTGGAAAGAAATATGATGTGGGGAGGGGTGGTGGGGATGAAATGCATGAGTTAAGTTTTAATAAGGGAGAGAGGTAATTTGAAAAGTCTTTGGAGGTGTTTGGAAATTTATCAATAACAACCAGCTGGGATTTCATGCATGGGAGCATTTGGTGTAATTGCCTGCACATCCCTGATAGAGGTTCCTCTTCAATAACAAAAATATGCTCTTTAATGCAAAAAAGACTGACAATACTTACCGACTCTTCCTTTTTAGCTTTGTTTCTAACAGTTCATAGGATGAGATGGTTGTTGTTGTTGTTGTTTTTGACCACGAACAAAACTGCCTTTCATTAATTTCAGCGAGGTTCTCTTTGTGGCAACTTTTGCCGCTTGCGGTATTATTCATGCAAAAAAAAAATGATATCCTTAATTTTCTAAGATTGCTGTACTTCAAAGGCATTCATTTGCATTCAGCTAAACACATTTAAAGCCTCTTTTTGAAACAATAACATTCCTCCGTGTAACTCATTCCCTCTTAGAGTCTGAGCCAGCGACAGAGGAACACCACGTTTTTGTTAAAGTATCACAGGTTATTGGTAATTGCATTAGTTGACAATGTAAGATGCGCCAATGTAAATAATAACCCGTCCTTTGTCCCATTAGTGTGACATGGATTAATTCTCTTATCTCCACAGCATCGCAGAGGGGTTTCAGCTCATTGAGAATTCCTCAGAGTAGCTGATGATGGAGCCTAAATAACACATCAACTTGATCTGTTTACTCTACGTAAACACGATTCAGGCACATAAAGCGACAATACTAGCCCTAACAACAGGCATCAAAAGTGGCATAGATTGATGCAGAAGGTTTTTAATAATGAGAAAGCTAAGCTTCTCTCTGTGGCAGTTCATATTTCACCTAAATGCAGCCATTGTTATCGGTAAGATCAATGAAATCACTCATGGGGCCATAAAACAAAAACAGAAAACAAGCTCAAATGTTAGGCTAAACATCCACCCAGAGGCACGTTCTGGTTTAAGTAGTAAGCTGGAGAGCTTCCGTAAGTAACGATGCAGCAGGGCCACAAATGTTGTCAACACAATTATATATTTGACCAGACATCGGATTATAAAAATTAATATTCAGTTTTTGAAAAAATTATAAAAACAGAACAACTGTGGCTTCCTGCCTTTCTCATGTGGGGTGAGGTTACTGCACTGAAAGTTAAGGAACGCACAGAGGGTGGACCCAAAATGCAGGACGCAGATCTCAGAGAAGATAGTTTAATCAAAAAAGCTTCGGTACACGGGTAAGCAGTCCAAGACAGGCAAACAATTCCAAAATGGTCAGGCAGAGGCAGGGTTGGAGAAAACAGGCAAAAAGTCATGAAACCAGAAAATACACTAAGTACTCTAGGAAATAATTGCTTGAACGTTAGACTAGCTAAGACAACTGGCACAGAAGGTGGGGGAGACAGACTACTTAAGTACACAGGGAGGTGAGACAATGAGACACAGGTGAAACACATCAGGAGGGAGCAGGTAATCACACAGGAGGGAAGGACACAGGGGCGGGAGGTGATGGACCTAGAACAGAGACAACAAGGTGAGTAACAAAATAAAATACAGGAAGCACAAGACAGAAATTGACAAAATAAGAGGGAAACACTATCGCTGGGGCGATATGACACTGAATGACAGACAGGCATCACGTGCTCACACACATCAATCTCTTTGAATGAAAATTCAATGCAGGTTCAACTGAAATAACCTGTGTGGCAATGAGGCGGGGTAGTGAAGATCTTAAAGATTCAGGGTTTGGTCAGTAGACGACAGACCTCAAGATGAAGTTGTATGCAAGCTGTGTAAGCTACACTGTATAAATACTAGGCTGACGAATAACATTAATTTGCTTTTCCCTTCAGGTCTTTTTCCATCTCTTTTCTGTCTCTCTCTTCCTATGTCTAGTTTGGCAATTAATCAATCATGGATGTTGCCATTCTCTTTGATGGATACAAAATAACAATTAAGCTTCAGCTAAGATTGAGTTGCTAAATATATTTCGGTGGCCATTATTATGCCTGGCCCCAGTAAGTTGTTTATGCAGTAAACACATGACAGGTGCTCAAAAAAGAAAAAAAAGAAAATTAATAATGGTCATGTTAAACAGAAAACCCCATGTGAAGGTTTTTTGAATAACGTGTTTGTGTTGAAATAGATATACCTATACAAGTCTCACTGTATTGCTCTGCTCCTTTATGGACATAATGCTCAAAAGAAATGTTAAAATAGTTCAAACCTTTGTTTTTCTAGGGAGAAATAATCAAATGCCAGCGTTAACAGCCCTGCTTCACGCTTTGTTCCAGGTTTTGCTCAGCAAAGTTATCCTGATAATTCAGTGAACCTGCTTCTTGGAAACGGCCCCAGATTGACATTGACCTGTTTTTGTTTTTTTTTGCCTTTCATATAGTTTCTTATCAAGGCAACTGTAAAGCGAAAAGATCCTTAGAAAGTTTCTGTTCCGTGCTTGTTGACACTAAAAAAGAAAACCTGACTGGGGTCTGACTTTTCTTGCTGCTGCAAAATGGTGTGTGAATTCTCTCGCCCAAATTACACATGAATGATAAGGTCATGGTCAATAGCAGCGTAATCATCCAAACTGGAGATTGGATGTCTGTTTGTCTGACTGTCAAGAGAGAGTCATGCAGAGGAAAGCAAGTGCTCTCTACTGTGCAGGGAACGAGCTTAGGGCCTCATAGTGTATTACAGAGGGAATAACCCACACCGCCACCCCTGCTATCAAAATTGCTTGGGAGGAGATTGCTGCGGGAGGTTGTGTCTGTCTCCGTGTCCCGGTTCTATATTTTGTTCTGTGCCCAAGGTGCTTCACTGATCTCAGGCCAAAAGCTGTGTGAAAAATTCTGCCAACTCATAGAGGATGATAGCTAGAGGAGGGGAAATTCAACAATCCACCACAGAGGGCTGGTGGAAAAGGAGAGTGAAGAAGGGAGAGAGAGGTGGGGGGAGATGAAAAATGAACTGGAAAATGAGGACAGAACTCTAGTCTCTTATCTCCTCTTGTTGCGATGTTCTCTGAGATAAGTACCGCGTAAGTATGTTGTCAGGTCCACTGAAACACATTACTGACGGCACCGCAAGATGTGGGGAGGTCTTACGACGCTGCTGCTTGGCTAACCTTTCGATCCGTGTGCACTTTTGGTTGCTTGCTCACTGGGCTCGAAATTCCTCGACGAAGGTTTATGGATGTTGTGGCAGTGGATAGTCCTAGTGGTTAGAGAAACCATCTTGTAACTGAAAAGGTCGTACAGTCAGTCCTTCTAACAGCCATTATGCATCCATCAGTAGGCATGTGTGCTGTCAGAGTGTGCTCGGGATGCCTGAATGCCCACCTGCTCACTCAGCGTAAGCCCCCCTATATAACAGTGTCAGCTGTAAAAATGTAAATAATGGATATGGTGTTTGTTAATTAATTAGATTATGGATTTGTGTGCAATGCTGTTCCTACTAATCATGAGTCAGAAAGTTACTCTGTGTGAACTCCACTTGGTTTGTGGTTATTCTAAATATTTTTCTTTTGACTTTCCTGTGACCTTGTTTTGCTGTGTTGCCCCTAATATGACTGTTGTGGATTCACGGTGAAACAGCTGCACAGGAAAAAGAGCCATGAACCCCAAGCGTCTCTTAGAAATCCTATGAGACTTGACGTCTGTTATTACGTTGCTGAGTGCCTGTGCACTCAAAATCTGAAATGTACATTACAGAATAAAATTATTTTGAAGATGAATGTTATCTTCGACAGCCTTGGATGTGAGCAAAAAAATGTTTTCATTTCTGGTGTTGTGGCACATTTCAAAGAGCCATTTTATCTGCAGTCAGGACGGATTGAAAACCATTTACTTCCATGCAATACCCTGCTCAAAAGGCTTGCCTTTGCAATATGTCTACATGGCAAAGCTGCCATCACTCTACAAGACATCAGTGTTTCCCTGCCATACAAGTGTAGCTTTCTTGTTTCTGGTTGTTTGTTTTCCAAAGTGGAGCCAAGCTTACCTAAGCAAAACTCAATATGGATAATGGGTTTGGCTGTTCGACACAGAGGTCGGCATGACACATGTACAGGAACATTCATTTCCTCACTGCTCGGTTCGACTGCGCTGTAACACTGAAGGTGTTGGGTTAGGGTTACAAGTTTTTTCTGTCATATTTGTGTTGTATGGCTATAATATGTACATTAGAGAGAACAGAAATATGAAAAACAAAAGACAAGCAAAAAAAGAACAATTTGAACAAGAAAGGAAGTAACTGTAGCCTCTGCCGTAATACACACGCACGCACACACACACACACACACACACACACACACACACAAATCAAACAGGAACACATTACATCAGTTTACTCAGTCGGCCTTCAATCAACTGATCTGGAATATTCAACATCAAACATCTTCAAGTGGAGCTAGTGAGGTCGAGCACATGCTATCCAAGTGTTTAAGTGGTTTAACCCATGAGAACACTGTTGCTTGGCAACTGATAACAGAAATGTTTATCACCTTTTCTCCTTTTCTTAAAGAATTACAAACGACTGTGCTTCACAATTCTGAAGCTGTTATGAATGAAACGATTTTGATTATGAGAGAAAAGATTTCCAACGTACACATCCTCCAATGCTTTTACAATGTCTATATACGTCACAACACATGAACTCTGATGTTTTGCAGTTAAGATTTTGTGATGTGGGTCATTTTTGTCTTCTCTTAAATGTATAAATCATCCTCAGTATTATTTGACATTTCTGAGTGTTTCGTGAGCCTCATACCAAACACAGATTTCTCTAAAGGAGAAAAGATTAGGTGTGAGTCAACCACATTCTAACAAAAGATACTTCAAGCCATCATTCAAAAACAACATAGAATAATAGTTATAAACCAAGCTGTTTCTGATGTGTGACAATGGACATTTTACGTGGAATGGTTGAATCTGATCAAACTGCTGGAAAGCCTTTTGTGACACTGATTAAGGTGTAATTTGAAAGAAAAAAATTGGCAGTAGGGTCAAAAACATAGGGGGCAGTATATCACCAGCATAAACTGTTGCTCCTTGCTAGCTATCCGTGGCTGTAGCTTGCTACTGTAAGCTACTTAGCTCACAGCTCTGTTAACCGTGTTGGAACCAGTGGCCCTAGAGTTTGCCTTGACTGAGACCTCTGCATCACAGGGGAATTAGGACAGGCAACAGGGCTCAGCTCAACCATGTTTAGCAGCCTAAGAGTAAACAGGCAGGGCACCGAACTGGGACTGAACTGATACTGGGGATACAGTATGGAGGCGATTTACAGCAGCTGTGATCAGGACTATGACTTCGGGATAAGACAAGACATGGCAGGAGTGGACAGGAGAGCCCTGAAGTGGCGGATGAGTGAGAGAGAGTCTGGCATCAGCAGTGGGAAAAACATTGTACAAAGCTGGAAGATGTCGACGTCTCACTCAGTGAACTGAAGATAGATTCGCCCAAACCAGAAGTGATTGTTGGAAAGACAGGCTGAGACCGTGTTGCTGATTTTTGTTTAGTTAATGTCACATTTTAATGGAGTGTGTTTTAAGGTGAGTTTATGAGGTAGTAAGTTCATTAACAGAGAGAAACTTGAATTCAGAAGGTGCACAGTTGTTGTTTTCTGTCCAGTATGGAAAAAAGAAGAGCATTTAATTTTGTGAGATCATTTTGTTAATTTATTACACATGCTATATTATTATATTATTATTCAGCATGCTACCTTTTAGTCTTTGACATAACATAGACTCTGTTGTTTCTTCACACATTCTGGTCAAATCTTACGAATTTCCCCATTCAACTGCAGTAACATTGAACAGAGTGTTTACAACCTCTTGTAGCTTCTGTTTTGTCATGTTAGTTTAAATGCAGTGCAAAAGGTTTCTGCTTTGCAGACCTTGATCAGCCAGCCATTAAAGAGGATGTGGCTCTAAAATTGTATTGATCAACAAAAAGCAGAGGCTTGTGTCCCTGACTTGTGCTTTAAAGCAACTCTTAAGATCCATCTTCTTTCATTAAGAAGTACATAGAGGAAGCCTAATTTATTACAGAGGACTAACACAAGAGAGGTCAAGGCTGTGCAGCTAGTAGTTTGTATCAATGCTGCGATGCCATTAGAAGAGCAAAGATAAAACATGGGCTAAACACTGAATGGATCCTCCATCTGTTTTAATTAGCCTTGACGAGAGCATTTTCTTTTCATCACATATGATTTTATATCGCCAAAACACTGAATCAAGTCCTTTTCATTCACATGTGTAATATGACTTGATTATAACCCAGTAAACCCAATTAACAAGCTCACAGAAATATTCTCCAATCAAGTGTCTTCTAAATGCATTGCCCATCATAGCTGTACCGACAGCCTGTTAGCGCTCACATAATGTATAAATCAGCTCTAGCCTACTGTCTGAACTGTTGCTCATTACATATAAAATGTTCTCGGAGACATACAGCATATAATTGGCCGTTCTGTATCAGGTTCTGGTGTAAATCAGCCAGCTTGTCTTTGAAGCAAATTATCAGGGAAAAAGTTGTGTTATTGATTATTACCAGCAAAGGTCTACTTTCTATACCATGGTTTGCCCTGTTCAAATTTATGGAGACTGGGAGACCAAGCTCAAAATGTAAACATTGTTCAGAAGCTCCATTAGAGTCTGAGCACAGAGCCCGTTGTTCAGCGAATCATTTTACCTCGAGTGAGTGGATAATTCCTGCTGTCCCATATCTTACATGTTTACTGCAATCACATTCTTGACAAATTTATCAACAATGTTTGAAGCACCAACTGCAGGACTCTCATCTCACTTTGAACATTGGCCAGGATGACCAAATCGCTGCCTGCGATATCAAGCTGCATTGACAAATGGTCCCTCCTACCAGTGGGTTGCGTATTTGTATTTGCACAATTACCTTTCATTGGCGAATGTTCAACATGTGTGTGGGAATAATAATAATTAAAAAAAAGCCCTTTCGCGGAATTCCCAAAGGACCATTTCACGCTCTCATGTTCTCCCCCAAAACAAGTGGTGGAGGCATTTGAATTACAGGAAAGACAGGGTAATACATCAGGCCCCGATCAAAGCTTTCTATTGGCGTCAGCACTATCGTGGAGCATTTCTCAGAGATGATAGAGAAGGAGAGTGAAACCTTTTGAAAACAAATTTGTCACGGGGGATTATTTTTATCTTTATGATGACCTTGCAGTAAAAGAAACAAGCAGCAAAACATCATATTAGCGAACCTTTCAACTGCTTCCCACCACTTGGGTTTCTGCCACAGAGCACATGATGCATTCTGATCCACTGGACCCCCCTGGCTCATGAATTTGGACAGACATAAAAAATATATCAAAAAGATTGGAATATATTTTCATGCGGTGAAAGTTTTCCCTATCAACATTTCCAGCACTTGTTTACGTGCACGGTTTTTGACCTCAGCTACCAATCTACCAATGTTGTTTTCCCCTAATAAAGACAAAGTATCTGTGAAAGTTATGCTTGTTTGATATTCTGTTGTTTACTGAGACAAACCATTAAGCAAAATGGGATTTATTCACACTTCCCTACCCCAGTGCTCCCTGTTGCACTGCAGTCTGATGGTTTTGACTTTGGCCAACACCCAGAGTGTGATTTATGATCAAACAGCACCTGAACCGGGGATTTATTATCCATTACTACTGTCCGTCAGGCTACATTACATTACACCACTGTTCATATCAGTTTGCCAAGCAGCAATGCACCGCAGGAAGAAATATGCAGTTAAATCTAGTTTAACACAAGCAAAACATCAAATGACATTGTATTGTCTGAAAAGGCTTTTCTTTTTTCACAGCTCCTGCAACCTTTTTTTCTTTAGCTCTGCTTAATGGTTTCTAGATTTATATGTGTTTTACACATAGTGCTGTGCCATTACTGCCCTCTTCTCAAAATGGAGGTACATGATTTCATGCTACATAGAAAAAGCTGTGTGAGTTTGAAATCACAAGCTCTCCTTAAGGTTTTCATTGTAGAAAAATAGCCTCATGTTTGCATCTTTTGAGAAAATGTGAATTCTTTAGCCAGAAATAGAGTTATTTTTGTTCCATACCAGAATTTCGATCAGCACATTAAAAGCCTTGTGCATTCCCGCTGTTTCGGTAACAAGGAAACATCACTAAATGTGGAACAATGCTGCTTAGAAATACAGTTGAGCAAATTATCCACGCCTTCAATTCCCCTCGCCTAGAATAGTGCAACTATTTACATGTTTGAATGGATCAGCAACTGCGTGTTAGCTGGTTCGAATGCAGCAATGCCTCCGAGCTACACTCAGACAGGGTATCACTCCAGTTATGCTGCACTGTATTGACTTCCAGTACATTTTAGAATTTAAAGGGGTACTTAACACTCACTTGAATGGTGGCTCTGAAAGGTTTGTAGTTAGCTGGGATATGGAGCGGTTAAAACAAAGTCCAATGGTGATCTAAATTAAAAAATGCAGTATAAAATGTTCAATCACTCCTGCAGCATAAACCACTTCTCCACCAGTGTCTATATGTGAAGTATATTCCAAACATTTGTTTTTCTGCTTGCTGGCAGAAGCATCTTGTTCTACTACTACTATCTGAATGAAATGACAGTGAGGACATTGAAAATGCATCATTCATGGAAACAGAAGTAGAAGAAGGGACATTTTCTTTTTCAGTTAGCCTCAAAATAACTTTGAATTGTATTCATGCCTATGTGGAACTGGTGAAATGAAACTTTGTCGGGGGGGGGCAATCATATTACTTCTTAAAAACTCTCATTCCTAATTGGTCTGGAACATTTGATAAAATAACTCAAAGAAAGGTGTAGGTTTTGCTACATAATGGTTTTGTCAGGTGCAGATTCAAACTTTGTATTTTCAGTATCTGAGAACTGCACTTTGCTAATTCCAAGATCACAATGTTGCAGGTGAAAACAGTCTTCCAAAGAGCACAAGTCTTTTCACTGATGCTTTTGCTCTTGTTCAGCATTGAATTGGTTTATTATACCCAAACCGTGTCTGAAATGACATTTCATTTGGATGAAATCACAGAAATCAGACAGTTAATAAGGTACATGCGCACAGACTTGGTATCCAATTTCTATTAATTGTGTTGTTCTCTTCATGCAGCGGCTGTGTAACTAGTGGATAGCCTGATTGTAAGATGATTTGAAAATTATGTTCGAAAAAGTAGGGGTGATATCAATTTACGTGTTGAAGTAAAATGATACATTCTCTAAAATATGGGGTTTATAGCTGAATTATGTTTGTTTTTAGGCATGTGGGGCTTGTATACTGTCACCAGCTGTAGTTCAACTTCTTTACTTTCGTAATTACAGACAGTCATGAGACGTACATATTGACAGTAGTTTTCTGAGAAAGACCCAAAGAAATGGTGCACGTCACCTGTCAATATCACCGCTCTGAAATACTTACCATCTCTTTTTAAAGAGAAAGCTGTTAATAACTTACTATGCCAATAAAAAAAACATTTTATCAATTTGAATAATAAAACTAAGGGCTTCAAAGAACGTTTCACACATTAGCTATATGCACACATGGACCAGCACAATAGTAATATAGGTAGCTAGACAAATACTGTGTAATTAGCAGCTTCACTTTTAAGCTGGGTTATAATGTCCATTTTAGCCAAAGCATCCAGTACTCTCCGTTACAAACTGAAAACAACTCAGGAAGATCTTATCCTGCTGAAACAATAGCTTTATTATA
Source organism: Spondyliosoma cantharus (assembly GCA_900302685.1). NCBI lineage: Eukaryota > Metazoa > Chordata > Actinopteri > Spariformes > Sparidae > Spondyliosoma > Spondyliosoma cantharus. The sequence goes on along the minus strand of OMLP01024260.1, from coordinate 1,848 downwards.
TATCCAGTCCAAACACTGTGTCTGACTCCTGTAAAGTTGACTGCCCTAATGAAAAGGGAAACACAATATTTGTAGTGGTTGCTTAGAGTAGCAAACTATGACTGACGTATGTAAGTGATGAGCGTAACTGAAGGAGCAGTTCCAGAGGATGACGTGAGCATGCTAGCTAACGACACCACTGTTGCCCGATGTCCGACACTTAGCATATTTTTGCCCTTCATATACGACATACAATCAATAATTAAGGGTTAATCTTATAATAATGTATGATAATTTGACTATTTTGTGATGCTTATATAAGTAGTAGATTGTAGTCTACCTGTAGTCCCTTTTTAATTCATTTCCTGACATAACCAGCAAAATATGGACCCTACGTCTGCCTCTCTTCGCTGCTTAGCTTGGAGGTTAAGTTTGAACTTTCTCATTAAGGTATGCTGCATTCAGGTCAAGTTTTTCTGAATTCTTGAGTTAGCCCAGTTATTTGTTTTATCAATTTAGCTTGTGTCCTAACCTGTTTTCATGCAGAATATGAGCAGGGTCCTGTTGTGTTGTCTTTAATTTGATGTTGTTATTGTAAGCTGTTACAAAAAGATAGGCTGATGATGCAAAACGCCCTTTCGCATGCATCGTAGCTAGTGCTGGGTGGTATACCGGTTCACACCGAATACCGGTGTATATTTTCATTATGATATGAATTTTTAATATACCGCCATATCGGTGTATTTGATTACACAACGGGCGGAACGCTGCGCTGCGCTGCGCTGCGCAACACTGTTTCAGACCGGACCCTTTTCAATGTTGCGCTGCTAAACAGGCATGGTGCGACTGCGAGGGTAAACAGTAGTGCTCTGGTGTTGCGTTATGGTGAAGATGGATAGGATAGACATTGCAGATCATGACTTCATCCGCGGATGTCAAGATGAGCAACTGGAAAGCTGCTGAGATCCAGGAGATGCTCGCGTCTCCTCGGTCTCTGTAGCTGACAGCTTGTTGTAGTGGCAAGCTAACGCTCGCTACTTTCAAGTTAATTAAGCCCCCCACTAAGAACCCAGTTCTAAACTAGCAAACAAACTAGCAACTGCACCCGAGCCACAGGTAAGTGTTACCGCGGTTTGATAGTATTTACAGTTGCCTACGCATATGGTGAAGTCAGCTGGAATTGGCTAACTAGTAAGCTCCGCCTCGGTCCGCTATGCAATGGCATTTGAAGTGAGTTTAATGTTAATAATATTATGATGGAGCTTGGTTGTCATAGTAAAAAGTCTGGAAACGTGCAGACTGGAGACAGAGACGATGCGAACAGTGTCCAAGAGTTTAGAGACAAACACAGCTTTCGCTAGCTGTTAGCCATTAGCTACATGGTAGTAACTGTAACAATACACAAGAACAAACTAACATTATTCAGACACACTAACCATTCTGAAACGTCCTGCTGCAGCCGCAGAGTCTGTATTTCTTCAGGAGCCTCTCCTTCTGGGTCCGACTCTGGGTCAAACTGGTACGGTTGAACGAAAGCATCTTCGCGAGCCATAGCGATACATCCACCGTAAACATTAGCGCATGCTACCAGCTAGCGTAAGAGGCATCGTCTTCCTGAGAGGGAAGCGTAGCAGGCAAGGCTCTCCAAATAGGCATTGACAGACGGAGCTCATTAGCATTTAAAGTTGCAGGCACAGAAACAGCCTGCTCTCAGCAGACTTTAGCAGAGCTTACTTGAGCGACTTTTAGACAGCTGAAATTCAGGACCATGGATGGGTTTGGGGCAATGCATATCGAATACAGTGTTGTTGGACCTCTGACAGCTGTGTGAAATTGATGAAAAACAGTATAATATGGGACCTTTAATTA
>OMLP01024255.1:2266-13721 GCA_900302685.1 Spondyliosoma cantharus | reverse complement strand
TCTCTCTCGCACATGCAGTAGAAAAACAGACAGACAGGCAGAGAGCGAGAGAGAAATGGAGTGAGAGGAAGTACAAGGAGATTTTGTAGCAACCCAGTGCTCCCAGTTTCCCCAGCTGGATGAAGAGATCGTCTGCTTTTTGGTCTGAACGTTGCATGATTTGCCAGCCTGGAATGTGAACACCAAGTGGAGCATTAACATCATTTCTGGGGCTTTCTTATTTTCTCTCTCTTCCTCCTCCTCCTCCTCCTCCTCTTCCTCTCTCCAGGCTCTCTGTCGCTCACTCACAGTGGTCGGCATACGTCCAGTCAGACGGTTATTAATGATGTGTTCTTCCCTTTTCACTATTTTCACCATTTCCCTTTTTCACAGTTCATTCGCCTTTACTTTTTGCTCTGCTAAACGGCATTGCCCGTTGCACTTCTTCTCCTCCTCCTCCTCCTTGGTCTCCGACTCTCTTTCCCTCTCTTTTTCATCTTCCTCTGGGCTCTGTTTGTAAACGTGCAGAGGAGAAGAATGAGGGAACAAATTATGAAACACAGGAGTGCATTCCATACCTTGTTTAGAAAGAATTCTCCTACAGCACAGAGGGGGGAGAGGAGCCACTTCCCCCAGCTTTTCTACCCCCCACTTTTCAGCCCATATGGGTCTTTTTATGTCCGGAGTCTTTAGGGGCGTCCTTGACATTTGTTCTTACCATACTCAAATGGGGTTATTACTTATCCCCATCTAAAGAAAACAAACAAAACTTGTTCACTTTTACCCAGCAGGGTCGGAGCATGATTACTGTAACTCTTAGCAACAGGCTGAGTACAGCGATTACTTCAGTGTCCCCTCAGGCTGATGGAGTAGAGAGGTACTCCTCCGATTGTGGCTCCTTTCCTCTGCGGTTCTCCCCGGAGGATACTTGATAGAGGCCTCGCTGAGAAACTTTCCAAAACAGTGCACAAAGCAAAGCAAACAATGGAAAGCGACAATATTGAAAGAGATGCGGCGTTGTGTTGAAAAAAGTCAGTCTGAGCTTTGAGTGTAGATCGAGAGTGTGCTCGCTTGCTGCTTACTGACCATGAGAATGACTGCCTGTTGTGTCTGGAAAGGGTTAACTTGTTCTTCCAACCAGTTTGTTACAGCTCTCAGTCTATAGAGTGTTGCTCTCGTGTTGACTACTGACCTGAATTCTCCCTCTTTCTTCAACTCTCTGTGACGACAGACTTGCGTGAATTACTGGACATCTTAAGTATTACTTACTCAATGAAATCTATTCTTGGTAAATTATAACTCTTCTCAAACTCATATACACCGCTGACCTAGCTTCAGGGCTCTGTTCACTCCAGTAAAAAGAACTGTAGAGGAATGTGAAAAGTTCACGATGTGTTTTTTTCCTGGGAAATTCAGTGGAAAGTGAACGATTAAACAAAACATTTCCAAGAGGTTCCTGCACTCTCGAGTAAACTTCCAACCCCTTGCCTTTGCCTGCTCCACAACACTGTGAGCAAACCAAGATTGAGCTGTTTTCCTCTTTTTTTGTCACAGACCACATTGACTGTCACTTGTCAGCAGGCACCATCGATTGTTACCCAGCTCTTCATTTAGAGATAGCCTGCAGCTAGTCCGTGACGGCCAATACTTAAGGTGTGAAATCAGTCATGGCTGCCTCGTGTTGCTGCAAAGGAGCAGCAAAACTAAGACAATCATAGTTAAATTGGCGACTTTACCTGCAGGCAATATAAGACTAATGTTTTCAGTGGTAAAACTCAAATCACAGCCCAGTTGGGAGGATAGAAATGTTGGGGCTAGCTTACTTTATTATTCCTGTAGGGAAACTCTTTTTCATTCATTTGGCGTGACAATACAAAACAAGATAAAAAGTTCACATTTGTGACATAAGCTATGTGCCATAGTGACATTTCAACAATGTTTCAACATTTGTAAGTGTACAATACTGGATAATTTAGAGGAGATCTCAGTACAATCTCCAGCTGTGTTTGCGGCAACGTGTGTTTTTAATGAGATCTCATCACATCTCCTGTTTGTGGCGGCCATAACTGCTATTTTAAGCAAAAACATGATATTTCCCAGACCCTAATCAAGTGTTTTTTGTGCCTTAACCTAGCCAAACCATAGGCACGGCATCATCACTACATACGATTGAAAATTGAACCTAAAGAAAAGAAAAGTTGCAACGTTAAGCCATGAAAAGTTTTGAAAGTATCCGTGGTTTGCAGAAACGTACATTGTCAACATTCTATTCCGGCGACTGGGTTGAAAATGACACCTGCTGACAACGAAGAAAAATAAAGCAGATCAGCGAGCAATGAGGCTGCAGTTTTAAGAGACTGCAGCAACCCCCTGCCAATATTTATACCTTTTCTATTGATCGTCTAAATCTATCCAGGATTGAAACTCCAGTGGACCATGGATTTACAGGTGGGCCCGAGCGCCATTATTCCTCTAACACTTGAATGGATTTTGTGTATTCATAAGATGCCCTCTTGATGGCTTTCCTCCGTATGGAAAGCTCTTTGCTCCGAACGCAGGACTCAATCTGAAAATGGACAAAAGCCGACAGGTGCAGATTCTTTTCTAGAATTTGGAATGAGCTTTTCAAAAGCATCCTTTGTGCGTACTGCAATGTTTTACAAATAAGCGTAAAAAACTGTATTACTGTGTAAATATTTATGGGAATCTGTGCTTATTATTTTTGCGTGTGTGTATATGAGCGACATGAGGGGACAGCAAAAGATTAGCAAGACAAGAAAATCAACCTACACATGTGGGCACAAACACACTCTCTCCCCTTCTGGGTTTAGTTGCCATGGTGATCAGAGTGGGGGAGAGCGAGGTGGAGAGCCATGGAAAGGAACGAGAAAATTTGTCTGGAAAGCCCATCAAGTCTGACTGAGGACGACTGTAGCAGCACGTCTTTACATCAGGTCAATGCAGTGTGCCGGATCAGCGTCAAGAGCCACACTTCGCTTTTTGGCGTTGTTTTGTGGTTTCGGCGCCTTTAATGCTTCGTCGTTTAAGGAATTCAGTTCAGGCAGTCCAAGCAAATCCTACCCACGATCCACCGCCGACTCATTTACAGTAGCCCCGGTTACTTACAGTTCAGAGATGTGACCTTGTATACAGCCAGTGTGAAAAACGGTAGGAGCCCAGAGCCCAGAGCACCAGAGCTGTCGGACAGACTGGGGTCAGCAGGAGAGGCTCCACATCCCCACGGCCCAGCAGGCTCCACGGCTCTTCTCACAGGCCACCTGACTGGCACTGCCACAGCTGCCATATGGAATCACGATCGCTTTTAATTTGCACTGTGCTCTCTTTAAGAGTGTGTGTGTGTGCGTGCGCCCAGATAATCATAGCTATGATCAACAGTACTCACAGTGTGTGTGATTGTGTGCATGTTGGCTGCCTGCTATTAAAGAGACTGACAGGGTAGTGTTGATCATCACTATGATTATCAGGGCGCACACACAATCACACACACACAAACACACACACAGACACACTGCAAGGTCATCTAAGTACTTTGACATCCCACTGTTTCTCGACCAAATGCTGTCATATGTTACTCAGTGGGGACGTACAGTCTGTAACCCTTTCATATGGGTAATACACAGTAAATCAACAAATACATGATGTGTTATTATAAATGAAGATAAGACTTGTTTACCCAGAACTATATAGTGTAAATTGATATGCATCGATATATCTGAATATGTTTGACAACACTAGTTCACTAACAATACAGACTACCTGATGGTAAACTGACACGCCAGATGGGGTTTATTCCACAGAACCTTCTGGGAAGTCATCCTTGGAAACTGTTTGGAAAAGGGCAGGCAAGTGGTATGTGATTGGATGAACCATCTGTCTGTCACTGTCTATCAAAAGCACCTTCAACCTTTCAGATCACCAGCAGAAGAGCGATACCACCAGTGAGACAGTTGCCAAATCAAATTCTTACCGAAGCCAGTCGGGAGAAAAGTGGAAACATCTTTTCCATCAAGAAAAATCGTCAGTTCCATTCTTTGTTATTTTCTAAATAAATAAATGGTCCAGTTCTGATATAACTGATCTAACATCTTGAGGAGCCGCCATTGTCATTTTCAAACAAACAGTCCGTCCTCCTAGCGTACTGATTGGTTCAGCCCACTAGCACATAACCTTAAGCCTAGCAAGATAAGTTTGTGAGATCATGTGATCACAAATAACCTTGATTAAAGCCTCAAAACGTGAAATCCGACCTGTATGATTTTCTAATCACTGTGTTCTTTGGCAGTGTGATTTATATCCAGATTCATACTGACCTTTTAATGACTCCTCTTTGTTCCTGATCATAAAAACTCTGTTAAGGCTCAAACATCTGTATAAACTAAAATCTGACAAAGTGACTTTACTTCAAAAAAGATATCTAGAGCATATCTGGAGCAGCTCATAGAACTTACATTTAAAAGTCTGCTTGGGAACTCTGAGGTAATCTATTTACCGTTTTCAGACGTCAAACTAATTTATGTTTGTGTTATGGACACAGACATCAAGCTGCAGACTCACATATGTCCACACAGACAGGCAAAGATCTTGTACCTCACATGGCTCGTTGTCCATAACCGCTTCATCCCTTTTTATGGGGTAGTGGGGTTTGTTGCTGGAGCCAATCCCAGCTGTCTCCGGGCAAGGGCAGGGTACTCCCTGGACAAGTCGCCAGCTCATTGCAGGGCCCTCACTGATGGCAGAGGCCGCCATGCAAGGTGCCAACTGCACATCAGGAGCAATTTGGGGTTCAGTATCTTGCTCAAGGACACTTCGACATGCAGCTCAGCCCAGCCCAGACCTTGGATTTGAACCAGCGACCTTCCGATCACTAGCCGACCTAAATTGCTTGAACGGCCCTTTAATTAAATGAAGTGAATCACGATTAGTATCCCCGTATCATCCCGTGGAGCCCGATTAGTTAATATCAGTGTGAAATCGTCCTCACAGGAGCCTCAATCCCCTGCATTTCTGAGTGTGTGTGTGCGTTCGGTTCCCCATAGCTTACATTGAGGAAAATAAAGGCAGATGGTACCAGGAACTTGGCAAGTCTCTCTCTGAATGGTTCTGGAGGAATGTCTGGGGTTTACAGGCCCAATAACCACAAACGCGGTCGCAGTCTCGCACTGCCAGGAGCCTATAGCCGCCGCTGTGGACAAAACAGTGTCTGTGGCGAGATTGCCACTGCCTACTTATGCTGATTCATTCTTTTTTGACAGAGGTGATAGAAAACTCAGTAAAGATGGCATAACTTTTGCATTTCGCTATACTTTTGTCGACATGATTTTGATCTATCTATCTATCTATCTATCTATCTATCTATCTATCTATCTATCTATCTATCTATCTATCTATCTATCTATCTATCTATCTATCTATCTAGCCATCACTGAGGGTTGTTTCATAAGCCCTCATCAGGAGAAGTGTCTGAATCACTCTTCATTGTTCCACAGACAATAGGATTAATGCCAGCATCGTCTATTCAAGCCTATTTTCCTGTGACTGGTGTTGCTTTTGATGCTTTACCCTGATGAAAAATGTGCCACGCACAGAGCTGATGGCAGGAGACCGACCATGATGGCTTGTTTGTGTGTGTCGCTTGTGTGTCTACCACGTATTTCCTTCTGTGCTCCTGGAAGCACAGCAGTGTGTGTGTTGCATGTGTGTCTGCATAAACTAGGTCAGTAGGAGGACAGGAAATCTCTGTTCACTTGTCTGTCTGACTGCAAAGTGTCCCTCCAGAAGTCGCTGCACGCAGATACACACACATGTGACACACACACAGTAGCCACATCTACATGGACAGTTAATTCCGACTTATTTACATGGACGCTAAACAAAGCCATCCAATAAAGATGTGTGTCAACATGACCAAGGATATTACTATTATTTATTTTCTGCCTGCTGTGAAGACGATTGAGAGAATGTTCAGTCTGTCAGTACACTTTTCACATTTGTGTTTTTGGAGCGAATATTAGCTAAAGTTGTGACCGTAGTGTTAGCCATCAAGATTGAATTTACCAGTAATTCCGTACTCTTCTGTACTTCTGTACTCTTGAGCAGGAACAGGAGCCTCAGACGAGTTATCCTCAAACCCCACATCCACTCGGCGGTGAGTCATGTTCGCCAAACGTCGCTCTCCCATTAGATGATCCATATGTCTGTCTGGGTTGGAATCACTTCCGCCATTTCAACTTTTAGCCTGGTAACGTTAGAAGGCTGCCGTCAAACTTCTCCAGCAGTTCTTGATTTGGTCAGTGGTTCGGTGGAGTCTTATCATTCGATCATCTTTTCAAACACTTGTTTGAACAACTTGTTTTGAGCCTTTCAGCCATTGAGGCGTGCAATGATCTTTAACTCCTTTAAAGGTGCACTGTGTAGTTTTGGGGAAAACATTTTAAACAGAAGAGAAAGATCTTCAGTGACTCTTTTTTATGTTTTTTATACCGAAACAAACTACATAAACTTTGAAAAAACAAATTGACTGTAAAGGACAACACAATTTCATACTGTTTTACAGAATAAGTGTTTACATGGTTAAATGTTTTCTAATTGATCGGATTATCCTAGGTTAACAGCAGCCCTAGTGCACACACGTTTTTATGCACAAGATTTAAAAGGCAGCATGTGCCCTAATCGCCTTGTTCCCCTTCTTCCTCTTCAGCGTCTCCTTGTCTACTCTCACTCGAGGTTTTAGCTTCAATCTGTCTGCCTTAACCTTCATTTACTGCTAAACTAAATCATGAATAATCCCTGCTCCCCCCATCAGCCCATCTCTTAGCCTTTTCCCTCTCATTAAAATATACATTCATATTCAGTGGAGAGAGAGCTTGATCATTCCAGAGGATGTGGGTTCAGTTGTCTCAGTCATACAGTCAAAATCACAACTAGAGAAGAGAAAGGAAGAGGGATATTACAAGTACTTTTCCCTCTGCTCCTGTGTTGCTGTGTTCTCTGCTGGTTGGTTTTGTGTGTCGAGCTTGTGCTGGTCTCAGCAGCTTTGGGGCAGAGCGGGGGCATTGCATCAGAGGACGGAGCTGCTGTGTGTCCTGATCCCAGGGCAGGACCGACAGAGTCTTCAAAACACTGCAGTGCAGATAGAGGAACAGAGGGTTAGAGTGCAAAAAGAGGGTAGCAGAATGAAAGGGAGGGGTACATGTTGTAGGGTAAGAGTCAAAATGGAGGGAGGGGGAAGAGGGAGGACAGGGGAAAGAGAGAACAGCCAAGTGCCTGGATTTATTAATCAGCAGCGGCTCAAACGCAATACACATTAAAGAGCCTGGGGCCGACAGGATGGAATATAATGAGGAAAAAGGAGACAAAAATGTTCAAAAGTCATCTTTTTATTGTGAATCACAGCTGAACAAGTACAGTAAGTAAGTGTAGTGAGCTTCTCTACAAGTTCATCAGAGGACAGTTAGAGGGTTTCCGGTCATATGCTTCAGGTACTAAGTGCCTCATGTACTCACAGGTCTTTCAGTCTGCACATCTGAATGCCTGAGTGCAGCCCAGGTCCTGCTAGTTGATGGGAAGAGTGTCCATTTCCTCTGAGTCGGTGAAATGTAATATACAAGTAGAGGGCTGAAGGGCTGAAGACCATAAGGTGGGGAGGGCAATGAAAAGAGAAGGTAAGTGTTGTTTTGCGTTCAAAGTCGTTAGCTATGATGCAGGCCGGCGTCTGTGTGTTGACCGCCACCCTGTCAGACCCCCGGGGCTGTTATGTGTGAGGTGCTGGCATGGATTAGCAGCTCTACGTGTCTTTTAGACTCAGCTGGACATTTGACATGTTTGACAGTTTGGTGACCAGCAGGTCGCCTGCTTGTTCTGACAATAGATGATGTTTCATAGAACTGGAACAGCCTGCAGCCACACGTCTGGACTGCTTCCCTGAAAAAAATGTGCATATGCCATTTGTGAATCCGTTCTGGGCACCTGCATGTCTGTCTGCATGTGTGTATTGGTGGAGTGCAGTGATGCCTAAAATGCCCGTATGGTCCCAAGAGGCATTTTGATTGACAGAGAGCTCCAGAGTGGAGTGGCTGTGAACAAGTTTGCTCCATTACAGCCAACGCTTTTAGTCTGATTTGTTGGCTCAGCAGCACTCACTTAACAACTGATCAATAACAGGAAGTTGGACTAAACTTCTTCAAGGGGACCAACACTAACAGCACATCCACCAACACACTTGAGGCTGCTCTGCCTGTGTGATTTGCCCTGTAGTTTCTCACTGGTTTTCTGTTTCAAATACCGCTTATTCAATCACATCCAACCTCATATACATAACCCCCGCGAGAATGTTGCATCGGATGTTTTCCCTTTTCCACATGACTGGAACTGGATAAATCAATTCAGCTGTGATTGTATTTGAAACTTTGTTGAGCAGAGACGGTTTACTTTAAATCACATGAAAAAGACTGAAGAACATTAAATCAATTTCAAGCAACAATGCCAGATGCTTGTTGGTTCCCACTTCCACAATTTTCTGCTTCTTCTGTCGAACATTAGACTAGGAAAGTGAATGAGTTTTAGACTTTGGTGGTCATTCTCAGACTGCTGAGAATCATCTGATCACTTACACGGATGTGTAACATTTCTTTATTGAAATGTCTAGAAAGTGACCAGACGAGCTCTATAATGTATATTTTGTTGAGTTGTGCACTCACATTATGCCAAAGATTTCCAACAATGTTCAAACACAGAAATATCTGTAATTTTTCTAAAAACAGTGCATTTCATTTCGATGCCTGCTACTATGATTTCTGTGAGAGAGTCCGAGGTCAGAGACCAGAAGTCTTAGCGCATGACTAAACATAACGTTAATAAAACATTACCTCACCCATAAACATTTCTGCCTGAGTCAGATTTTCATCACCAAAAGTTGTTGTTCAGCAATGAAGATAGCAACTCACACTACTTAGAGCTTTTGTCTTTTGATTGAGAGGAAATTAGATACTGCAGGTTTAATCAAGAAATCATCCAGCAGATTGAAGGTGCAATAAGTAAGAATTGACCACCTGCTGAATTCCAACACCAAACAATTAGGGGCCAGTATACCAAACCGCTAACTGCTGCTAACTGTGCCGTCCGTTAGAAAATTAGCTCAGTCAGCCATGCAGATGGTTGTCTGATTGGGAGACTCTGACTGGGCTGGTAGCTTGTTGGTATAGATATCTCATCAACACAATACATAGACATATTTTATATAGCATCGAAAATGAATTGTTTTCATATTCTGTTGATGATTTTAGTTGATTATACAGACCTTACCTTTTAAAGGACTCAAAGAAACAAATTATAGCAAATTCTTTTTTTATTTGTCATATGTGAGCGGATTGTAACTTGATGTGAAAATTCTCCCAGTTTCTCTGGGTTGTCTATGCAAGCCTGTTTTGTTGGTCGGAGTCGGGTTGTCCGCAACAGTCCAAAGTATGTGACTTTATGCACGTTCTCGGGTAAATCATCTCAGAGCCCTGAAAAAAAGCCCTAAAATGATTAGTCCAAACATGGAGGCAAAAGCATTAATAGGTGCAAGAAAAAGGTGCTGCTTATCAGCACTAACAGAATAAGATAATAGATCACTTGATCAAATGAGCCATGGACTGCCAAAATTAGACTGTATTAGGCAATGAGTACATTCAAACTTCACTGCTGTGGGCGAACAACATCAAGACAAAGTCTGGATCTACTTTGCAGAGGAGATCTGCGTGGCTCTAGAGTTACACAGAGCAAACTTTTTTTGGGCGAGCCTCCTGCCTGCCAGTCGCCTCTCAGCCTCTCAGACAGTGAGTGGGCGACTGGTGAAAGCCCGGCATTAACTGATCACCACAGATCGGGCCAGCTTAATGCAATCCCTTTGCCCTGCGCCTTCAACTGTTAATTATCGCAAGCGCATAAACAATAGTCAAGTTGCATTAACAAAATCAGCCTGGGTAATCTTTTCTTAGCTGCACCATTATGGAGATGAATGTCACCGGTCGCTGTTAGCACACCACAAGACAGAGGGAGAGTGGGAAGGATTGTTCTTTTTTTCTGCCTGATTTCCTCTGTGTAGGTGTTTAATGGTATCAATTCCTCTCATCTTGCAATGTGTGGGGAGAGCGGAGGCATGCCGCTCTGAGGGGAAGCTCATCATCTCCCTTTGTGTTTTACGGTTTCCTTTTGTTAGTTTGAAAAAGCTGTTATAGATGTTCCGGTAATGGCTGGTTTTGGTTTCATAACAACGCTGAGATTAAGCTTTCCTGGGTCAACAGGGAAACCAACGCGTATACATAGCAATCAGTGGGGTGTAGATGGAACAATCTTCCTGATAAAGCCAGTCAGTCTTTGTACACGCTGCACGTTGTAAATCTATAGATTTGACAGAGCCACTGTGTCATTCTGGCATTTCAAATCATGCAGCCTTGCTGCTGTCTCTACTCAATTTTAATTGCTTCCAGGCACAGAGGGTGTCAGCCTCTCTTCCCCTCATCTTTTTTTTTTTTTGATAAGCTATCTCCGCTGATGTCTGGAGCTGGTTAGGACCAGAGTTACTGGCTGTGTCTCTGCACTGTGACCCTTAAACCCTGGCCTGACTGAACCTGAGGAGGGAATGCTGGGGAAACACAAACCTCCAGGCCTTGGCCCTCTTCAGAGATCAGAGAGGCTGAGGTGGGGGTTATCACATGTGCTCAGCATCATTTTCACATCCTCATCCTCTCAATGAAAATGTGTGCATTGCATCAGGCTTTTTGAAAGCACCAGCCATAAGCTCAACAGCTTTCAGATCCTTCTTTATATCCTCAGACTGTTTCTTTTTTAAATGAGACATATTATGCTCATTTTCGGTTTCATAATTGCATTTTGGGGTACTACTAGAATAGGTTTACAAACATTAAAACAAACATTTACAAACACTGTTTTAGCTCATGTCTCCCCTCCTGAATAGTTCGTCTGCTCTCATTGGTCAGCTCACACACGCCTGAGCCAACACTACAAACAACAACAGATCAACTATGCTGGATTAATTTGTCCCAAACTAGCCGATTTGGAGAAATTATGCAAATGTCTGATGTAGTGTGATCTCAGGAAGCCACAAAATTAAAGGTGCAACTACCGAGGAGGCGTTCAGGAGTGTGTTTTCTGTGGGAGAGAAGAGTTTTGGTCGGTTGTTTTTGACTTTGACCCTTTTTAACTTTCAGTATCTTTTACATACACAATAACCTGTACAACACGAAAGGGAACAAAGCGAAAAAATGCAGTAAGTCTCCTTTAAGTTGTCCTCACTGTCTACAGACCCACCCAGTGTTTGTTCAAAGTTTCTGTCTATCCCCTGCAGCGTTTAGCCGTCTCCCTTCTTTATACCCCTCTCTGCTCCTCGTCTCTTCATCCCTCTGTTCAACTCCCTGCTCAACTGTCCTGCCAGGCTCAGATCTCCTTACACTCT
>OMLP01024254.1:1404-29110 GCA_900302685.1 Spondyliosoma cantharus | reverse complement strand
CATACATATATATATATATATATATATATATATATATATATATATATATATATATATATATATATATATATAAATATATATATATACACACACATATATATGTGTATATATATATATACATATCTTGAGAACAGTTGCCTGGATTCTGTTTATAAAAAACGAATCCAGATATAAGTCATTAACAATGTTTTTTATCAATGTATTCATCAGTTTTTAGCTGATGTTCAGTCAGATTTATATTTAGTAAGGACTTTCACTGTTGGAAATTCAGCTTCAACCATCCTTTCACAGGTTCCCAATTTTTGAGATTTACTGTTTTTTGTTCAACCATTAAAGTTGTAATCCTTAAGATTGCAGCACTTTTTGATTTGGCAATGCCTCTAGTTACCATGGTTACAGCAAATGCAGTTTAGCTCTACAGCAATCACTCGTTGATTAGCTACTCTGGATGAACAACGGAGGAGCTTTTGGTGTATCTGTTTACGGTGCAGCACTTTTGCAATATTTTATTAAATGATTCATACAGCAAGAGCTGGTGGCACACAGCAGAAATTGTTTACTCATCACATACATGTAATTAAAGTATATTGCAGAACATGTTGGACATAAATAGTATCAAAATTGGGGTTTGATTTCATGAAAAAGATTACAGCTGTAAATAGGAAATTCAAGCCATTTGTGTTGTTTGTGTTCTCTCACACTACAGTTTATTGAGGTCCAGCCTAATGATGGTTTCGGCACTCTGCTTCCACAAGAGACCCTGGAGATTGATCTGATTTTCTGTGCCCGCAAGGCCAAAGAGTACAGTTTCCAGCTCAGCTGCAAATCTGGAATTAACAGGTCATCTTCTAATTTTGCATTGAGTGTAAATTAAATGTCACATATCTAAATAAAATCTTGTTGATGATCTGGTTCACTCAGTGCCGAATCCCATATGTATTTATACAGTATGGAACTGAACAATATATTTTTCTTTGTCATCAGAGATTTCCATCTGTCTTGTCGAGCAGTGGTGGTCAGCCTTCCATTGGAGCTCTCCCATTCTCTGGTCCAGTTTGGGGCCACGGCTGTAGGTGACCATTCCACCACCATAATTTCCTTGATCAACCGTGAAACCAACCACAAACAGTCCAAACAACCAATCGATCCAGAGACCAAGGACGCCATGACTCTTGTAGCACCCAGGCTGTTCTCCTTCCTCCCACCCAAGGATTCAGACATCAGCATCGCTCCTTCCGCAGGCGCCCTGCTGCCCGGAGAGGTGAAGTAGCACAACATGTGTTGTTTACACTGATATCAATGGAGCACTCCACTGATATGACACACTTTTCACCAGAAATCTTTTGTTTCAAGTTGGAGGTGTGGTATCTGAAAGATGTGCATGTTTAGTAAGATGCTATTGGATGTTTGACAAAAGATGTGATTAAAGAGTAACTTGCTTGTGTTTTCTGGAGGGGTTTTTACCGCATCTCATGGCAGCTGATGAAGACCGGGACATGCAGTCAAAAGCCAGATTACCGTTTCCAAGAACCAACTTTGATGCTAATGCTATTGGTTGTATTATGGGAAGTGTAGGATGGGAAAAGATCCATACAAGGGGTTAATGTCAGGATATCGCTGAAACTGCTGTGCCGATTTTGACAATTCTCTTTATTAAGTTGTCTCCTCTGATTCCTCCATCATTATTAAAGTACAGCACTAAATTGCCAGAGTGTCTCTTTAATATGGACTTTGAGATAATGTTTAAACCGAGCTTGCTATTATCACTAGCAGGGACAGCTGAAGAATGTTTTTGTTCTCGACCTGCTCCTCACGACCCGTTGTCTTGGTAATCCCGATCTCTTTAGGTTTGTTTCTCATTGAACAGAAGGCCAACATCTTCCTCTTACATAACAAAGTGTAATTAAGGTTTTAAGATATGATCCCAATCAAATCTAATGTTATGACATCGTGCAACAAAGACACAAAGACGGATGCAAGAGGAAAGATTTACATCCTCAGTTCATCTCAGTACAGTTATCAGTGAGATTAACAGCCAAGATAACTGCTGTTGGCCCACAGCAGATGCCTTTATAGTGTAATGATGCACTCTACTGGACACCTGATGAAAGTGAACAAGTGCTCAATGAGTACAGAACATAAAACAAAAAACTGTGAATCTGAATTTAATATTTATTGGATTTATAGGGTTTTTCACATCATGCGGTAAATTGTTTATGGATTGCGACAGCGGAATTTGAAGTAGACAGTGGAGCACTCTCCTTTAGACTCTGTTTATAGAAACAAATAATCCATCAGAAGCCCGGTGGGAGACATCCAGTAAATGCAATTGGAAAACAGAGGGATTATCATCCTCAGTCCACTTGAATTGGGCCACGCTAGAGAAACCCCAGAACAGGAGACTGCCCAAAACTAATTTAAACTTCCACTTCGCAATATGAAGTGGAGGTTTCAATTAAAAATCGCCACTGAGGAAGAACACTCACTTTACTTTTCACTTTTTCCTGAAAATGTGTATGATATACAACACACAATAATGAATAGTGTTACTGCTGGATCCTCTGAATCTGAATATTTCCTCGTCTCTCCTCTGATTTAGAGATGTCTGGTCCAGGTGACATTCAGACCCAGACTGTTGGACAAGGAGATCAAAGAGGAGGCGCTGCGTCTTTTCCATCGTGCCGAGTTGCTCTGTGAGAAGGAGCTAGAGAGGAACACACACACTGAAAAACAGGTACGACTGAACACACACCTGCTCCAGTCACCTGCTGCGACTGTGAGGCTGCCAAATCAGTTTTAAATCCGAGCACATCCCCAACCAGCTGACTGTTTCACCTTCAGAGATTGAACGCTACATTTGTCCAACTCTTGTATGAAACCATCAGTCGTGTTAATGTGTGTACGTTGTAAGACTAAAACGGAGGTTCCAGTCGAAACCAGTAAAGGGAAGAAGGTTCCTGTGGTTCCAAACAACAGCAAGGTGTCGGACGGCCCAAAAACGGAGCAACTAACTGAACCACCGAATCCTGCTGACATACAGCCAGGGTAGGAGGTTTTCATCTCTACAAAGACTTGATTTTCTCCTTGATGTCGTCAGTCGTATTGCTTGCTTTGTATCACAAATTCCTTTGGAAAGTACGTCCCGTTTGCCGGACTGAAATTCCAGTGAGGCCAGTATTCGTTAATAAATATTCCATAACCAAATATCAAAAAGTAGTACTGCAAAAGAGAATAAATTATTCTTTAGGAAACATCTTTCACATTCTCCCTGAAAGCCACTCCAGTCTGTGAACCAAATGTATAACTTGGACTGAAGTCTGAGATCCAACACTGAACAAATACACAAAGCTTTTGCTTGAATATTCCCTCTTCTTCTAGTGCTCCTTCAAGTGATTCCATTAGTATTTATTTTTATTTGCATTGATCACGCCATGCATATTATGATCGCCAAAGAGCATGTGTTAGGAGAAATTGTTGATTCTTTTCATAGAGCTAAGTCTTCTCCATCAAGGTCGGAGCAGTATGAAGACGCCAGAGCCTCTCTGCTGTACTCCTTCACCCAACGATACAGAGAGTACACAGTTCCCTGCTTTGTGTCTGACAGAATCCCTCCAGAGGACCGACAGGAGCAGCCGGCATGGAGGTAACATTGAGACAGCCTCTGTCCAGCTCCATATGACACACTGGAGGCCCTGTCATGTCAGATTTGTGTCATATCGTGTCTTTATTCTTTGGGACTTCACTGGACCCAATACCGAATTCCCAGCGTCCTTTGCAAATGTGTGCCGTTTGCCGCCCCGTTCTGATTTACAGACTTTGCAGTCTGAATGTGAGCCAGTTCTTTCAGAGCATGGCCTCCTTAATCAGACTGCCACTGCATTTTTCAGCAAAAGATTTTGATTCATGCAGAAAATAAGGTCTGCGTTTGTCATAAATAACATAGTTCATCCAAGTCCAGATCGACCCGTCACACAGGACAAAAATAACCTGCTGAGCCCAGTTCTCTCGCTCTCTCTCATACACCCTTTGCATCCTGTTTTTAACCCCTCCCCTCCAAGCAGCCACTATGTGCAAATTATATTTTACCCACAGGCCAAGTGAAAAAACACTAGGGACACTGGGTTAGTAGTGAAAGCCACCATGTCTGAAGGAACTTACAGAAAACCACTTCATAAAAATAGAGCTTTACCAGTCGCTTCTGACTGGTGGTCTCTCTGTTTGTTCGTCTGTCTGCTTGGCTGTCCTTCTGGTATAACCTTTGGAAACATCTTCATCTCGACAGTGGAGAAACTAATGTGACGATCATAGACTTGAAAAGAGTGGAAGATTGCAAGTGGCCACCGAAATGACTGGAAAAGCAGTTCAGAAACTTCCTCTGTGTTCTTGCTATAATCACCGTTAATAATAGATAGGAACACATTTTGAGGCAGATCGAATAAATACATGTAAAACTCACATTTTAAATTGTCATAATAGAGCTTGGTGTCAAACAGTGGTCGCACTGAGAGGCAGAGGGGGAGCTGGAAATGTTTTGCAGTTTAGATAGACAGCCAAATTAGCAGGGTCTTCAGTATGTGATTGTAGAGAGCGAGGCGTGTCATATGTACAGCTTATAGAAGTGCAGCTCCAGTTGTCTGCCTTAACAATCTCACAGCCATCACTCCATTTATGGGAAGTATGCTAACTCTCTTTGTTACAGTTTGGTTCAGTCGTCTGACCTCTAAAGTAAAGATCTCTCATCTCTTTCTTTTGTCGACAATGATTTGGTTTTATTGAGTGGCTCTAAATATTTAAGAAAAGCCTCCTGGGAGAAAACTAGAACACTTCTGGTTTAAAGCTAAGCAGAAGAATATATCCTAAGGCTATTTGACTTAATGTTGTGTTGAGTGCTGTTGGTGTTTGGTTGTTAAAGTAAATTTTTTAACAACCTTTGTTGTAATATGCACAAAACAGGAAAAGACTGAACATCCAAATGCAAAAGTCCTTCTGCCATCAGAATACAAACTCCATGGTTTCATCTGCTTGGTCCAGTTTTCAATCTGTTTTTCTAGATTTATGGATGTTTCAGTTGTTTGGATGGAGCAAGGATTTGACCCCATTATCATATCAGCAGGCCCCTGCTAAAGGCAGCCTCAGGCTACAATGCTTTGTGGTGCAACATAAGCAAAAGCACTAAGTTGTGAGCGACTGAAAGCTGGATGCTTTGTGAATAATGGCAGATGAGTAATCAGGACACAACCACAATTATAATCATTTGAACAAAAAGGTTCAGAGGTTCACTCAGGTTATTTTGAGAACTGAGAACAGATCAGTCAGCATAAAAATAATTATTTATAAAATTCACGACTCACAGTTTTGCAAAGGAAACTTAGAGTAGGACCTGTAACTCATACTTCTTATGTCTTAGTTTGTCTTCTCATCTCCACAGTCCCTTCAACACTCTAGACTTGCAGCTGCAGTGTCCTGCGGTACAGCCCGCTCTAGTGGTGATCTCCAACAATGGACTCGATACCGTAGACTTCCATCAGGCGGCAGTGGGTGAGTGAGGTTGAAAATGTATGTAGCTTGATGGCTCTTAACATACCGTTTGTTTTTATGTTTCTTTTGTGTTGTATTCGTGTCTGCTGTCTTCAGGAGAAAAAGTGATCAAGAGGTTAACAGTTCAGAACATTTCGAAGGAGTCCTTGGATGTATCCTTTCCTCAGCAAATACCGATCCGCATGTCATAACACACAGAATAAAACACGGAACAAAGAGTCACGTTTCAAACTGCTATCGAAACAGTTTTTGGTAAATTCATAGACCTATTTTATTTAATAGTTATTTCACTGTTAACAAACAATAACATTTTTTATAAACCATTTATTAAGCAGTCTTAAATGTTTACAAACATCAGTTACAACTTTATAAAGGCCATCCACATAATGTTTCTAGATGAACTACGCAATAGTCATTAACCATTTAAAAAGTATGATAAACATCAGTTGCAACTTTACAATAAGCAGTTGATTAACAGATGGTTAATGAAGCACTTCATTGTTTGTTAATGATGAAAGAATTACTGAAAAATTGAGCACTTTTTAATGACAGTTATTATAAAGTATCACCAATTTTAAAACTTAGATAAAATCTAGATACATACTTACCGACTATCTTTTTATGTCTTTCGGTATGAATATTCATTTTTATGTTAAATTCAGTCAAAATTCATAATCCTCAATAGATTTACCTTATTGTCGATTTTATGCAATTAACATCTTACAAATGGCATCTCTTTAGCAATTGCTTTAATATCCAGAGATTTTATACTCCAATGAAATGCATTCTGGCTAAATCTTAAATTGGCACTACTGCTTGTATTAATCAATAATAATAATAAATAATAATACCAAATGTTCACTGGTGCTTTTCTTTGACGGGTTTTCTTTTCCAAGCTGAGGTCGTCAGTGCTGGATGTGCACGGTGTTTTTTCCCTACTGAACGCGCTCAGATGCATAAGACCAGGAGATAAACACACTCTGGTTCTGGCCTTCAGTCCATGTCTGGAGGAAAAGGTAGGTAAACAGCGTGGAGTTTATAAAGATTATTTTAGTAACAGTATGAATATTGAGTGACTACTTTACCCGCTCACCCACTGCTGTTCTCCAGTACTGCGAGACTCTGGAGGTGCATAGCCAGAAGATGACCCTCAGGATGACTCTGTGTGGCGAGGGTGTGGTCCCTGCTGTCACCTGCTCCCACCCTGGAGGTGTCCTTGACTTTGGCTATGTGTTGGAGAGGGAGAGCACCACGCAGGTCTTCAAGGTCAGTCACCAGTGTGCTGATGGTAAGAGGACAAGAAGGAGAAGCACAAGAACAAGATCTTGCAGACGTTTCTGTTTTCTGCAAATTCAGGACTGAAAGAGAGTGCTGACGGTTGGTGCTTACCTTGATGCTGTTGAGGAGGTTGTAGATAAACTGACATTA
This sequence comes from Spondyliosoma cantharus, assembly GCA_900302685.1. NCBI lineage: Eukaryota > Metazoa > Chordata > Actinopteri > Spariformes > Sparidae > Spondyliosoma > Spondyliosoma cantharus. The sequence goes on along the minus strand of OMLP01024254.1, from coordinate 22,144 downwards.
AGCCCTGTTTTGCCTGCAGCTGCAGAACAGCTCAGCGGTGGCAGTGGGCTTCAGGGTGCAGCTGGCCAGCCTCTCTCCCACCAGGCCTCGGAGTGGCGCTGACAGGGTAGCCTTCCTGCTGGGCAGTAACACAGACTCTCAGGTCCAGCCTACTGTGGGTAAGACATAACTAACACTGCAGTGACTCGCCATGGATCTTGACAACTTTGACTGCTGGAGCTCTGAAACAAAACACGCTTAACACGCTTAATACTGGTCTTTGTTTGGATATGTCACGATGCATAAACAACTATATATCAGAATGTGCAAATAGTAAGGCTCTGCATACAAACTGTTGCTTTGTTTGTCTGATTCTGGATTAAACATCCAGTAGACAAAGTAGGCATTATTTTATATCTACTAATAAGTGATAATGTACAGCCTCTTTTTAAATTTGTACTTGCTGTGATAATGATATGGTGAATCCATTTAAAACCATTGAGCCTTTGAGAATTCCCTCATTTTGGTGTCTCTCTCATGTAGAGCAGCAGATTGACTTTTAGAGCTCTCTTCTCATGAATCGATGGCACAGATCAACTACCATTTTTTTGTATTCGTGCCCAGTGAGCCCATGCTGTTACTATTTCAAGCTTTATGAGGGTTGTGGACTTTGTGCAAGAGGCTGTATGTCAGTGTATAAAAAGGTTCAAGGATACTTGTGTGGTACAGTTTCCAACTTGTTTAGTTCACAGTGCTTTATAGCGTAGTAAAAAAAAATTAAAAAATACAGCACTATAAATTTAAATTTTTACATATTTGTTTAAGATTTTGTCTTGTGGTTATCAGCAGGCCCACATGGATTCTGCGGACTCAGAATTCTGACAACAACTCTGCAGATTCTTTTATATCTTGTAATTCAGAACATTAACACATCTCCACCCTCTCGTGCATATAAGGGGCAACCATGTGTCATTTTCAGTCAGCATTAAGAACAAAGTTTGTGGCGCAGTGTGAAAATATGTCAAGAATTTGATTTACTGCTGAGCAGCTAAGTACAAAAAAAAAAATTCAAGCTGCTTGAGGTAATTCTAGGTTAGAGTGTATGACTGTGTATGTTTACTGTCTGATAAAGACCACATTATTAGACCACACAGGACAAATCTCACATTCAGCCAAGTCTAGTAACTGTGACTAAATACCATATAGCTCTGTTTACCCGAATGTGCAGAAAGTCCAGTCCAGAAAGGAGCGACGTTTTGCATGTGACTCTTTAATCTGTATTAGTTTTAGCAGATATTAAAGCATTGGTTGCATCTAGAATAATACAAAACTTCATTTTAAAATGCCAAAATCATCACATAAAAATATTTTGTTTTTGGCTTGTGATTATACTTGTGAGTATTTGATATCCATATCAACAAATGTACTTTAAATAACAAGCCGTCATATTAAATCAGTTATAATTCTAGCTAACTGAAATGTGACCCTTTCATCAGTGCTCTGCGTGGCCATTTTTTCCTCTTTTTTTGCCGCCCTATAATGCAAAAACCTGTCAGAGTAGTGATGAGAGCTCCTGTCTGAGGGCTCTCCAACCAAACAGCGCACAGGTACTTAGAGATGTGGTTTCACTGCTGTGACTGCACAGTTGATCGGCAGACTGCTCTATAATTAGCCAGAAAAGAGCCAGAACACTTTTAACAAACTCCACTTGTATGAGTAATGATTATTTAGGACACCTCAGATCAAGTCTTTTAATATAATTCCTTAACTTTATGTTGTTGTGTTGTTGGTGTTTCCTTCAGTGGAAGTTTTTCTGCATGCATCTGCAAGACTTGGCATCGGCACTTAGGTTCTGGCTCGTACTTTGTGCTAACCTCTGACCTTTGTGAGTTATTTTAACGGAGGTCCTTCAAGATAAACACAAGAAAACATTTGCTATGGAGAGGATTTAGGGTAGAATACATCACCTTTTATTTTATTGTACTGATGTTGAGAGTAAAAACACCACTAGTGATATCAACAACTTTGAACAGTTAAATCAGAGAAGATTAGAAACCTTCTTTCCTCTACAGTCTTTGACTAAGCAGGATCTACTAAATCAATTTATCTGAAATCAATTCTTTTTTCCATCCTGACCTCAATAAGAAGTTTAGAGTTGTATACATACTCCTGTGATATTTTTAAATATTTAGATATTGATGTACATAGATTTTACTCTGACAGCCCCAAAACAATGAAGTGAATGTGCTTTCACTTCCATTTCCCTCTGTGCGTATGGTCTTGCTTCCATTCTGACAACTTTACTGCTTTAAACTCAAAACATCCCAATGTCCTCAATGTGTTTCCTCAACCTTGCCTGTCTAACTGGGGCTTTTCTTTCTTCAGAGGTGTAGATTGTCAATTCATGCCCTGAGTGTGAAGTCAATCTGAAGAACTTTACTTTACTCAGGATAGACAGACACTATCAGAACAAGCTTCCCCTCCATTTTCTTGGGTACCAGGGTGAAAGGTGACATGTCCCACCCTGTCCAATATATGATTGCTTGCTTGAAAAGGAGCGACATTAATGACACCAGCGCCTCTCTGATAATTTCAGAGAACTGAGGCACAAAATAGGTAGAGCGCCCTGAAAAAGGCTGTATGCAGCGCTTTGTCTCATTTGAAACAACTGATCGAAGACACTGGAGCTCAGAAAGAAAATATGTTCTGTGGACACAGGGCCACGGGGAGGAAAATCTAATTTTCTCATAACCAAACAGGAATGTGTAGAGACTGATTACACAGAGCACTCAACCAACAGCGGCAGAGAGAGCAATATAGTGTGCTTTAAGTAACAAAGGCTAAAAAAACAGCACAATTCTTCTTCAAATCAAATCAATTTTTATTTATATACCCAAAAATTGCAATCACAGCCTCAGTGGGCTTTTCAATCTGTACAGTGAACGACACCCTCTGTCCTTAGACCCTCAATTTGAGTGAGGAAAAACTTGCCATGTTGAGAAAAAAAAAACTTTTAACGGGGGAAAAAACGATGGAAGAAACCTCAGGAAGAGCCGCAGAGGAGGGATCCCTCTCCCAGGATGGACAGACGTGCAATAGATCATCATAGATTTCATGTTACAAATGTAACAGCCGGGGAACCGGAGCGACCCGGAGAAAACCTGTTCCAGCCTAGAGAGGACAGAAGAAAACAGAACAGAACTCCTGTTCTGCAGAAGGTCTTCCTCATCCAAGAGAAGAAGCATCGGACATAATTCTCCATCTTTGTCCTGATGTCTTCTGAAAATCAACCGTGAATGAAAAGACACAAAAAGAAGCGAGGGGAGGTGAAAAGAAGGCAGATGGTCATTTAAGTAATTGCTGCTTCTTTGAGTTGCCTGTTGAACTTTTGTTTTTCATATTACAAACGTAATGATAGGGGAACCGGAGCAACCCGAAGAAAATCTGATGGAGACTAAGAAAATTCCCACTTCCCTAATCATCATCAATGCGGGCAACACAGCAGCAGAGGGTCTTCCTCATCCAAGAGAAGAAGCATCAGACGCAATTCTTCTTCTTCTTCTTCTTCTTTGTCCCAACGTCTTCTGAAAATCAAAGGACAGTAAATACTCCTCAACCATACTGTTACTTACCATGTGTGATTGACTGTTCAGATATCAAGGACTCCGACGCCTTGTCCAGCCCAGACTGAAAATTAAAGACACAAGTTAGACGGAAAGAAAAAGGCAAGAGATTTTGATACTATTTTTTATCATCTCACCCGACTGCACTCTCCTGATCTTCATGCAGCGGTGCGTTTTCGGCTGTCTCAGGCCGAACCAGGATCTCATCTGATGGGAGAATAACGACCGATATCTTGACCCCCATCATTCCTGGAACTAAACATTCACAGAGTCATCGCAGCAAAGTATCGCCTACAGGACCCACATCACACATCTCACACGTACACACACACACTTACTTCAGATAGTCTTTGGTGATGAATGGGTGTTTGAGGACTTCACCGGGAGTGATCCTCTCATTCGGATCCATTTTCAGCATGACAATCAAGAGATCTAAACACTGCACATGCTCAGCAGCATCAGCTTCATTGTGTACCACCTAGTTCAGACAACAAGGGTCAAATCCTCCACCAGTCAAGTCACATCGATCATTGTAACAGTAAAAGCTACTTTACATGTACTTTTTCGTTTTTCGTACTCTTTACGCTCTCATTGCATTCGTAGCTCTTGTCGTCTCTCTTGTCGTCTCTCTTGTCGTCTCTCTTGCGGTTATCACGAATGAATTCTGCCGGTGTCTAAAAGAATGTTCATAGTGTTTGTATTAATGTTCCTCTAAATCAATCTGAATGATTAACTGTTAAATATTGAGAAATGTGTACATGTTATCCTAACAAGAAAATATTCTGATAAAAGATTAAATACCTTCACTGTGGTACCTAGACTTTCCAGCTGTTGGACTCTTGAAGTAATACTCTGCCACTGGAGAATCATTGAGGAGATAGTCCGCTGGCATATCCAGGAGTGCAACAATGCTCTTTATCTGTAGATTAAACATAGCATTACATCAAAATATGCAAGAGGAAGCAAATTAATTTTCCCAATAGGGCAAAGTAATGACCCGCCCTATCTGAATGGCCAGTTCTTGTCGTTATTTCGGTTGGCTTGGTTTAGGCAAGAGGAGTGAGATTGGTTGGGTAAGAATATCAGGGTAAGCCAGTCAGAGGCATCACACAGCCCAGGGCCCACATATCAATGGCCTCAGAAAATGGAAGCCCCAGTGTAACTTCTGGAGACCTGAATGTGGAAGAGAAACATTACACAGGACGTTTACACTGTCATATTGCTCGATGACGTTGTCGAGCTTACCGATTTTGCTCTTGATGCTCCTCAGCATGGAAACCTGGAGACACGTGATTAGTTTGGTATAGGTAGTTAATGTGTGAACACGTGTGAAGTCAGGGGAAACTGCTGAAGCTGTTCGAGTGCTGAAAGGCAGAGCTTCATATCATGGTGCGTTACACACAAATCCCTATATCTTTACATGTAACCTTTGTAATTGTTAAGGTAATATTTAATTGCACTAAATAAAAGGAATTGCCTTTTTGCACATGGCACTTACTGCACCTTTGACTATACAATATATTTTACAACTGTGACCACCAAAATCACAAAAGTTATCCCACCTCATTGTCGTCTTCTCGGCCGAAGGGGAACTTTATTGGCACAATCCGCCCGATGTCCATTTTCTCACATTTCGCCACAACTCCAAAGCTACCCTTTCCCAGATCTTCCAAGAACTCATATGTGTCTGGGAGTTCGATCTTCATTGGCGAGTTAGATGAACAGGATTCATCAGATGACATTTTTCTCTCGGAATGCTGAAACAAAATGGGTAAAAACAAGAAAAAAAAATAAGTTACTTTCTGTTCCTTTGAAGGAACATAACAGTTGCTACCATCCACTGGTTTCTGTCAACAATAAGATTACACAAAATATGTTAAACAACTGCTTAAAGGTCTTTACATAGACAATCATGTACTATTTTCATATTCCACATTGCAGTGAACAACTGATTGTCTGAGGTCTTATTAAAATTAAATGTGTTTCCTCTGGGAGGTAGTGTTCAGTAATCAAAGCCACAAGTGTTCTGTAGTTCAGATCAGGAGGAAAATATTCTCCTAGCAACACCAGTTTGATATTTTCTCCACTGACCTCCATCACAACTATCATGGAAAGACTAGCCTTGTGATTTTATTACAAGCTCAGTAAAACAAAGATAAGGTTTGTTTTCATTAGTTTTAACAGCAGTAACAGGGGTCACAGTATTTTGTGTCTTTTATTTACAGGAACTCAAAACTACAGTGGGCTGAGTGTGTTCAGCGTGGTGCCAGTAGAGGGCAGCATTGCTCCAGGACAGAGCCAGGACATCACTGTCTCCTTTCAGCCTGACCACCCGTCTGTCTACTACTCTGACAGACTAACCATAGAGCTCAGCAATAAGGTCAGCTGACCACCACACACACACACACAAAGACTCACACCTTGAACAAATTTCTTCACTCAACCTGACCTTGGCCGTAAAAGTCATCACAGGTCAAACGCCATCCTCCCAATGTGCTCTCATTATCCAAATGTACTTAAGGCACCCTGTACTCTCGCTGCTCTTCATGATATAACAACCTTATCCCTGTGCCGTTTCTGTCTCTCAGAGTAAAGTGTGTGTGATGGATCTGAAGGGTGCAGCGTCTTCACATAACATGTATCTATATGGAGGAGACCTGCTGACAGTGCCCGTTGAGTCACTCCTCCCTCCACTGATAGCCAGTCAACCTCAGCTCGCAGGTATCAAAGCGTTCGCCGTCAGTTCTTGTCAGGGTCATCCACGTCTGTTATGATGGACGGATGTTAGATTAATGGAACGGATCAATACTGCACTGATTTTCTATTGAAATTATCCATGGAAATGGATTCACGCTAAAGCATATCGTTTAATAAAGTGAAGGCTCCACCAAACATGAAGCCACTGACACTATAAATATGACTAAAAACTCCAAAACCTATTCCATAATTTATGCATGCAAGGGGACGGCATGTGACGTCGTAGTATATGCTAATCGTAGCATGCTGACTGCCCATGAGCTTGTCACCACCCGCATTTAGCTCATATTTTACCACCAAATCAATCAGCAGATTATTGAAAATTGCTTGGGTTGTGAAAGTCATCGTACTGCACATTAGTTCGACACGAATTCCTGTTATTGTGACATTATCACTGAAGTGTATCCCAGTTAAGTCCAATTTATAGTTCATGCATTGGCCTGGCTACAGGGGCATATGTTATGGAACATTTTGTCATAGGGGGAGTATGCGTGCAGCCCGACATGTATTTCCACATGCACCAAATGTGCAAACAAACATGTGTCAAGATGTCCATGTATGCTGACACCCAATGTAATACTGCCTTTTACTATATCTACCTTTTAAAGTGATTTGAAAAGTCGTCAATATAAATAAACTAAAAATGTGCAGCATGCATTTGAAAACAGTCTGAATTTGTAGGAACGAATGAATTACATAAATGACTGTAAGCCAAATTAAGTCTGTAGTAGAAACGAGACTAGGAGTCGACAGTTGTGCCAGCAGCTCTGTTAGGCTGTACTTAGCTAAATGCTAACTGTGGCATGCTAACGTGCTACCATTCTGATAATGACATATAGACATAATGACATTATAATGATCATGTTCGGCCCTGAAGTTAGGGCATGGTAACGTTTGTAAATTAGCACGAAACAAAAAGAATAGCTGAGGCTGATGGGAACTTCAGTAGTTTTGCAAGTAAGTGATACATTTGGCCTGGTGGTGGCGCTATATGAACAGTCAGGATCATCAAAGAGATAACAATGAATCCTGGTCCTCTCCATCAGCAGAGTCAGAAGTGACGGAGAGGCCCACCATCCCTGTGCTGGTGACCTTGCGGGCCAAGTGCAATGCAGGAACCATCACACCCGCAGTGAGGGAGCTGCAGGTGGGCTGCATCCGCTCCACACAGCCCAGTAAAAAGGTACTGTGATGTCATCACATACTGACAGCCCAAATATCCTAAACAGTCGACGCAGTAGGTTTACTGCAATAACAACTGCTCTGCTGCCAGGTGTTTCATCGATTGCACTGTGATGCATCATAAGACAGTTAGTAACCTGTTGGAGGCATAGAGAAACTTGGAATCATCATACAAACATTACAAATGTAGTTTTGTTATTATACAGTATATTAATATACTCATTATACAATTCCCCTGTAAAGCATTGAAACCCTTTGCGGTGTTGTAATATGACAAGCAATCTGACGCCTCCATCTTTGCCTTTTTATAGGCTTCTGAAAACAAGAAAGTACAAATAACTAATTTAATTTAAAATATTGTCATTATATTAGCTTTAATTGTTACAATTTTCTTGCCACTTAAAATTCTGCAGCGTTTTCTCTCCTTTGCCAGCTAAAATAATAACATAAGGATTCCTGGACCATAAAAAGTGTTTACAAACTTTATATACAGACCATTTTTCAAGGTAAAGGATTGATGGGAACTTAGTAATTCTACTTATTTTATCTTGACTGTTTGTTTTTTCCCCAGAGTGGTGAGTTTCTCTGGGATAATGTTGCGTCTCTGAAGCAGCAGGGCTTTAGTGTGGAGCCTGGCAAAGGCACCGTGGAGGCCGGCCACAAACGCACCATCACTGTCAAATGGACCCCCTATAGTGGATATAAGGTGAGGAGGGCATTGTATTATTTTCATCACTGTTGTTGAAATCAGAAAGCAACCTTTTCCAGAAAAAAGTGCATAAGGAAATTTTTCTGTAACTTTTGGTTGCGTCTATGGGGTTTTATTGACAAAACTAGAATTTTACAGCGAATGCTGTGATCTAATTTTCCTGTTGACCAGTGTCAAAGAAGCCGTATTACAACCATGTTAAAAAAAAAAAAATGTTTAAAGTAGACAAATAAAAGCACTTCAAGATAATTGAAGTACTCTCAAAAAAGCGAGTAAATTACTGATTGCCAAAAATGTGGTTACATCACATGTCAAATGTTTTAAATCAGTTTCAGCCTTTTCCAGCCTGACAATAATTAAAAACCTGTTGGACACTGAATCCTGGTCATGTTAGTATAGAAACAGTCTGTCACAAAATCGACAGTAAAAAAGCCTTATATCAACAGCTGTACTGTAACAGCAACACAACCATCAATGCTTCAAGGAGAAGATTTTGAGATTTCACCTCCCTCTACCGCGTATTTATTTATGAGATCACTTTGTGTGTGTGTTTTCAGCCCTACGACGTGGTGCAGACGTGTGTGCCTGTTACCTTGAAAGGGGATGAGACGAATGTTTACAGAGTCACCCTGATTGCTTTGGTCTCCACCACTGCTGACTGACCTCCGCTGTACCTGGACGCCGGCCAGCTCCCACACACACACTTTGACAATCACTGACAGAGTAAACAAAGACGTCATGTGTACTGTACATGTATGTGGGCAACATTAACAAATGAATGGATTATTTATTACTTAAATCTAATTATTAAAGGTGGAATTAATTAAGTTTTGTGCAAGGATCTGATTTGAGTCTGCGATACAGTGATTGTATGGCCTACAGGTTATGTTGGTCTTATATAACACAGCACCAAAGTGATTTGAAATACATGAGGGTAAATGTCTAGCATTATGATAAAACTATAAAATAGTAAACACTTTTTTTCCTTTTTGAACTCCAACACAAATTCACGAGTTATAGATATGTGGCAAAGTAACAAAGACCCCCAAAAAACTAAACAAATACTTATGTTGCTTCTAAGGAAAACAAAGAGGAACAATAAAGGTGCTCATGAAGACAGTATGAAGATAATTTAATGTAACCATTCAAGACTAAAAAAATCCTTCATTCTTTAAAGCCAGGAGACAAAATACCATCCCTGTGCAGCACATTCACTGACTGTCACCTGACTGTAGCACCTGTTTAAACCACCAGGGGGTGTATTTGATACTGAGCAGGCAGCTGTGTTATATCATGGTTAAGGGTGTGTCAGCTGATGTAAGCCAGCAGTATACAGTATATACTGTAGCACTGCTGGCACTGTATCCACTGAGTGAAAGGAGTTCACACAGAGGCCAAACAAGAGGCAGTTTATGAAATGTGACACAGAATGGGAAGATCGCAATACAGATCACTTATAGAAAACGCTTGTAATGAAATTAAATTATAGCCTATTGATCAGGCACAGACTGACATATTGGTCTACTACATCAATATTAATAGTAGTGATTGGATCTGTGGCCTTAATTGCTATAACAGTAATGAGGTGGTATCATATAGCAGCAGTGATCTTAGTTGTGGGCTGCAGATGATTAGTACTATTTTTTTATTGCCTGTATATCAGCTATTGGCGGCTTCAGCTTTGAGAAACGTAGAGGTGACTGGTTTAACTGTGGTACTCTGGATATCCACCAAAGGGTACTTACGTTGTGAGGCCATGTTAAATTTAGATTGTCAAATCTAACGCTCACATAGCTTTTAAGTGAGGCTTAAATGGATGTCAAAATCAACAGAATTGGATCACAGTGTGTCATTCCACTTCTCTTTAAGTTGCCTATTTTTATCTTTGCAATACAGCGCGTTATGAAAGCATTTTTACAATCCTGAATTGGATGATGTAATTCTTAAATACCCCTCCGAAAATGCCCCACAACTTTGCTCTCAGGTGTTGGCAGCTTTAATGAGGATCCACACACATTTCACGTGATTTTGAACATTATGGAGACCACTCAGTCTGTCCTCAGGTTATTAATTCCATCCACAAGGCCTGTGGACTGGGCCCGGTGCTGCACTAGACTGTTGCACTTACAAGCTGCTGCCACTTGGAGCCCTTAATGTTCCCGCTGGCCCTCGAGTGTTGATGGAATCCTGAATTTTCGTGGACTTAAAGTGGTGAGGTGTGTCGTGGTGAAGGTATCCTTCCATCCTGAGTAAAATTCAGGATAATCAGAACTTGCTGACAAACTATGAGACAATGAACAATGAGATGCTTTACAATCAATTTATCAAGCAAATGTTTACTGTAAAGCTGCAGCTTTATAACTGCTGAATAAATGTTTTACAAAGCATTTAATTGTTCACCGTCAGATAGCTATTAGCTTAGGTTTAATTAACTATAAATGATGACTGGTTGATGACGGTTACTATAACATGCTACCTCAGAACGTATAACGAACGTGTCATTCTAACTAGTTTGCTTCATCTTGTTTCCATCAGAGGCGCATCCATAAAATCACTGCAGGCGCAACGCAACAATAATCTGCAAAGAAGATTAGAAAATACCTGCTCCCTGTTCCCAATTCTTCTTTTATTCTGAAAGGACCTGACAATTACAGTAGGTAAAATGATTGTTCCTAATGGATAAAAAGTGTTTACAAGATTTTTTGGTTTTAATGACCACAAACACGTCATACATTACAAATACCGTTTAAAAATACTTCTCAGGCTACAATGTTTCTCAAAAATAAGGGACTGAACTCCAATTGTGATTATAGAACAGCTCAATATTGTTTGAAGCTCTTTTTTTTTTTTTTTTTTAAAAACAGTTTATTCTAACCATTCTTGTCTCTCCATAACATCTCACTGAATAACACTTATTTTTTTTTTAAACAGAAATTATATGGACATAAGTTAAAGGGGATCGGTGTGAAATATCCAGCACCCTGTACATCAACTGAAAGGAGCTACTTTATTTTACAGAAATTAAGTGTTCTTTATGTTCTCTTCTCTGTGTTTATTAAATGTTAGATTCAAGTCATGTGATCGCTCCACATACATAACTGTGTGCTCCTCCACTGTATGTGGACTGTAAGTGTCATCAACATATGAGGACAGTAGGAAAATGTTTCAGTCTTTAAATAATGTGATATTAAGATTAGTCCGGTACTGACAACAGCACCAATGAGTAATATGTCTCATCTACATTATTTACAGTATTACTCAGTCACATTTACATCATTAAAGTTTACCGGACACTTTACAAAACTCTTAGCAGTGTCCCACTGTGTGTGTGTGTGTGTGTGTGTGAGCCGGGCTCTGTGCCTGTGAACAGCAGATGTCAGTAATGCCTCAGAACGGACCAATAGGATCTGACCTCTCTCAGAGATACATGCTGTAAGCATTTATCAGAGATTGTAGGAGATTATGCTAAATCAGATTACTGTACCCCAACCTGCCTATAAAAAGCAAGGTCATTATAAGCTTAGCCTCGTGTAATGTCACTCGTTTTATGAAATGTATGAGCTCATATTAGGCAATATTTGTGTTGCCATTTTGCCTCTTTTTCTAATCTGATTTCTCCTCTGATCTCTCGCTAATACTGTGAGATAGTGCTACTTACCGTCCCGGCTCTGCTCAAGGGAGGCGTGTGTGCTTGTGTGCGCCTGTCTGCCTGCATGTGAGTTAGTGGAAGGGACTTTATAAAATAGTGAAGGAAAATGCTGTACGTTTCTTAAGAGGCCGTGCCTGTGTGAAGTGTTTCTTTTTATATACAGTTACTACCTGAAAACATACAGGCAACTGGCGTGCTGTCTCCATAAAGAATGTGATGTTAAAAAGAAGTGTTAGTAATAGAAATAATTACACCTTTTACAAACAAATTTTTCTCAGTGGAAAATATGTATAAAGCAATTGTTGGTTTTTCCTCTTTTTAATGGTTTTCCCCATGAAGGTCATCACACTTTTAGTGACCGATGGTCATAGTTTGACCACTTATTATCGATCCCAACTTAATCAGACCGTACACAGAAAGCACATCGAGGTGTGTATTGTTTTCTTTTCCTCTCTCCTCATCAGAAGACTGAATGCACACAATAAGCCTTCTCCCCCGGGTGGCCCGAGGCTCTGCTAAAGAAGCTTCACAACACATGCATGCAGACAGGCAGGGGTGTATCCAGGGGCAACTAAATCTCACCAGCACTAACCTGGGCAGATGAGTCCCGGTGGAAACCCCCACCCAGGACAATGCCTGATACACAAGTGCACACAAAGGGGCGGTGTTTTCAACTCATCCCGAGTCCATGCGCTGCTGTTTTTCACGAAGTTACAGGTAGTGAATAAATAAAAAAGAATGTTGTGTGGTTACAGAGCGGGCCGCCGCACAGCAGATGATTGTTCATACGAGACAGCAGGCCAGTTTCCTCCTACAGGTTTTTGTGTTACCAGAACTGGCACGAACACACACAAACACACAGTTGGGTGGAAATTCAAATTACTGACACAGAGGATACATTGATGGGTATTTTCCAATACCTTTTCTGTCTTTTTTTCTTTTGATTTCCCCCCTTTTTTCATCTGCTACATTCATACAGATGATTATGTCTCAATGTAAAAACATACACCGATCTTTCGACTACAGCAAAACAGATCACAAACAGGAGGCTACGTCCCTAAATGCTGGGCTACAGTAGAAAGAACAGCACACTCTCTCAGGGGCGTTATTCATCAAAGGCATAGCCGATGATGCTCTTGTCTTCCCCCATTGGACCGAGCCCCAGAACGCTTTGTTGTCTCAGAGGACAACGAAGTGTTCCATGTCTCCAAGAAACACCATAACCCGCTGAGCATTAACCCCTCCTCAGAGCACTCTAACAAGACTACTGGTGATAATGATCAAGTCATTTCTGTGCTGAGGTTATGGTCCTGCCACAAACACTCAGCACAAGAAGTATGTCCCCACTGATTTCTAAGCTGGAACTGGAGCACGGTAACATCAGGTCATGAACCATAACATGTAGCAAAATTGATATCCAGAGAACATCACTCGTCAAAAAAACCTTCCATTGCCAGCTTAGATTGACCACATTTCTGGGGACTGTGGCAGTGTCTGATAACTGTTCAAGGAGCACTGTGTAGATTTGGAGAAGAAATTCAAAGTCAGAATGTCAATGAGGCAATACTACAAACTCAGAAATAATTATCTTTTTCATAACTGAATAAACAGGCTGTTCTCGGAGGAAAATAAGGTCCCCAGAATACTATTAGAAGCTAGAAAGGTGGCAGGGTCCGCCAAATACGAAGACAGTATAAAATTGTTAAATTGTTTATCAAGTCATGAAAACCTGAGCTTGTTTAGGCATAAAGAAAATCAGTCAATGAAGATATTTCTCTTTTGTTAAAAAAAATTCTAACTCAAAAACTACATAGTGCACCTTTAAATGTGCTATTTGTAAGGAAGGTTGATTTTCAAGTCTCAGCCCCAACTCGTCAAATAATGACGCTCTGGGTTTCCCACCTCATCAGAAACTGACACTTTGGGATGGCGGGCGACCCGTCCTACAATCCCATGTCGTCAGTTTTTGACAAGTTGGTAATGAGACTCATTAATCACCTTTTCTTACAAATAACACCTTTAAGGTATCACTAATGGATATGAATTTTTTTTTTTTATAAATATACAAATGCAGTATGGGTATAATAGTTCATCAAACTACAATATATTGGCCTATTTTTCTTTTGAAATTTTGCCCAGATTTTTTTCTGGCAACTATTTTTTCAGTCTTGATGATAAAAACACAAGATCAAAATGATATACTAATTGTGCCTTTAGTAGAGGTGTATTTTGGCTATGCTTGCTTACAGGGAAGTAAATGCACTTCTGTAGTCAAATTTGTGGCGCACTCTGTTTTGGTTTGCAAATGAGACAGTATTATTTGGCTTGAAGTAGCGGCTGTTGTGCTCACATGAAATTCACATTTTCCTCTCAAACATGTTTGTCTATCCTACAGACTCACAGGAGGTCACTTTGGGTCATATATCCACTTGAGTAAGACCCTGGGGTCTCATGGAGAACCATTTACTTCAGGTTATAAAGTATACACTGTGAATGGAGAACTAATATTGGTTAAACAAAGAAGTATACCATTTTAATTCTTAATTATTCTAGCTATTTATTAATCTAAAATTATGGTACAGTATTCTGAATAACCTGTGGAGCTGTTAGCCACAGTTTCAAAACTATACCTTACATAAACAGGGTTTGGTGTGTACAAATGCTGTTGTTTTAGCCTACTGTGGCGTGTGAAACGCTCGCGCATAAGTCACTATGATTTCAACTCTTCAAATTAACAAAGTTCTGGAATCAAAAGCTGTGTTTTCATAGGTAAATGTTATCTAGGTGTGTTGGTGTTACCAAAAATGGCAGTATTTCCTGATCTGCTGGAGTGGTCGCCGACCCTTCGCCGTGCGTTGTGACGCTGCCGTAACGTGGGGTTTCCCAGACCTGAGTGCAGGGTTACCGCGCCCATCTCTGCTGTTTGATGGCCGGAGGAAGAAGCGACTGAGATCCTGGCGTGAAGGAAGAAAAAAGAGGGACGACGACGGTGGGAACGACAAGAGGGGATTTTTGCTTTGAGTTGGAATTTGCGTTGAAACGGAAGAACGCCTAAACGGGACTCTGAAACGTCTTTTCTGGGTGAACACCGCCTTGTCTCTGCGCCTCTGTGCCGGTGTGTCTCCCCCCTCGGCGGGTCAAAAACTGGGTTCGGGGAGTGCCGCTCCTCGGTAGCTAAACTAGCTAAATCTGAGCGCCTGGGCGGAGAGAGGAGACAAGATTTTGCTGTTTCCAGTCAATGTGATATAAACAACGGATACCCTCGACTGAAAGCGGGTAAGGATTACTATTGATATTTGAAATTGCGCTTCAGGAAATGCATTAAGTGTCTGTGCAGTTGGCTAGCCTGTCGAGCAGGGAAGATGAACGAAAGGGGTTAAACTGGGTTGAGTGGCTCCTCCGTTACAGTTAGCTGCCGTTAGCTTGCTGCTAGCTAGTCGTTGCTTCCAGTAGGGTGGGTGGGGGTCACTGTTAGAGAAACTTAACGCACTGCGTTAACCCAGGTGTCAACTGACCACAACAATATTGAACTGCCCATACATCTGATGTTTCTATCCGGCCAGCTGGTAGTTAAAGACCAGTGTTAATGTTGATTAGAACGTTAGTTGGTGACAGCTCGGTAGGCTAGCCAGCACCCCTCTCCAACGTCCGGGTATCTCTTAAGAAATAAGCCGTCTAGGTTAAACTGTTTCAGCTTCGCTGTATTAGCCATTTTACCCGAGCAATAATTAGTTTGTGGGTTCAGTCAAGACCTGGAAATGCTCTCAAATACCACCAGCATTTTGGATTTGTAATTCGGCGCACATTTTTTCACATCTTTGCTCTAACGTTATAGATAGCTAGTGATTACCTGGTAAGCTAATTGGTCGCACATTTGCTTCCCTCAGTTTACTGTTGACTAACCCTAGGCGAGCTGTATAGGATGGTGGTTACATAGTTGCAACTTCTTACACATGCATACCTCCAACAAGCGTGAACAGAGTTTGGATTTACTTCCACTCATGTTGAGAATTTGTAGCATAATGCAATTGACAACGATGGGAGTCTAAAAATGGCTACTTCACCAACAGAATCACCACCACCCCCATTATTTCGTAGCCAGTCCATACAAGTTAGCCAGCAGTGGTCACAGCCTACGTTTACAGCCTGGTATGGCCGATCAGGGTGTGTTTATCCCGAACATGGCAGCCAGAACAATTTGCCTGTACCCTTAGTGATTATGAACGGTGTTGTTGTTGAGTGACACTTTTATGTATAACTCGTGCATTGAAGCGTTAACATTAGCCATTGCTAAAATATTTTACGTAATGCTGAATTTCCCCAGCTGTGGGCACTCATTTGACAAGCTATGTTCTAAATGGGGTCGTTAAACTAGCATCGTATAATTCAGTGAATCGAAACCAAACCATCCTGGATTATAGCTACTGTATGTCAGCGCTATATGTTAACATTCCCACGTTTGGTCTGCAGAGTCAGCCATCCAGTCATCCACTGATAGTGCAGAAAAGGAAATGGCTAATTCGTTAGCGCGATTCTAGACCAGGGTGCATAACAAATATATAAATATCCAGCTAATGCCAAGTTGTAGCACGGCTGTATGATCGCATGGAAAAATTGACAGTAAGCCGCTATGGACCTGATAGTGGCAATAGCCATTTTAGTTCCATGAGTGTCAAACCAGCAGTGTTAGTTTGTGAACACAAGGTTCGGCCTTAATTTGAACTTCTTCTTTTAATGATGTGTAAACGAGATTGTCTAATTGGATTTTGACAATCTGTTTATCTAGATCACGGGTCTGTTGCAGGGCAAGTTGTTAGCAGCTACAGTAACCATGCCCTACCGGGCCGCGCTGCTCCGTAGTATTTCAAGCTGTGTAGCCCGGAAAACGGACGCACTTTGTACACGATGAAGCATCGGATCCTTGTCAGTACACCAGCACAAGGTGTTGAAGAAGAAGAGCCGAGATCGGAGATTTTTTATTTCGTGGTAAATATTTCGAAAGATGGTTTAGCAACGAGTCGGACGTGCTGTCGCAGGAAGCCGAGCTGAGCGCCTCCTCCAGCGCCGAGGCAAGATATATGTAGCCTGCCGCTTTGACGAACTTATTGACCAGCGGTGTTAAGATATTGCATCTAAAAGAATCCGCTAGTGAATATAGCCGATTTCTGGCCGTTTCAGTATATTTTCGATGTTTCTCAAAAGAGCTATTTGTATTTACTGGTTCACAAAGATGAATTCATTTTGCCAGTGTGCCCCCTCCCTCCGCCTCCTCGAATGAATGGGTTCCTGTATTCAGGGCCCAAGCAGCTGCAATGAACAAGATGGCGTTCAAAGCCTTTTTCATCACCGCTTTTTCTCAGACTGAGAGAGACAGCTGCCGAGCATCGGATGAGTCCAGGCTTGGCAGACTAGATTTCTTTGATTTCCCCATCGTAAAAATGTACAGAATATAATCCTATTTAAAAACGTTTTAAAGCTGTTTGGATTCCTGGTCAGATGAATCCAATATGTGCACCTCAGATACAGGACAACATGGTGGGGAAAGGGTGTTGTACATCTTGACTGTGAACCTGAATAGTAGGGAATATGGCAACTTTGATGATTTTGTATGACTTATAAGATATAAAACATTTTATTTATATTTTTTTTTAATGTTTCTTAATGTCTGATTCAAAACATCTGTAACCACACCTCAGGGAAATGGGCATAATTATGTCAATCCAGATGAGGGTTCCCAGTTAAAGGTAATTGAATAGATTTAAAAATACATCTTTATGTGTAAAGAAAAGTTTTAAGTGCATTGATTTGAATAATTTAAATATATGTGACATTAATACAGATTTATTTCAAAATTAACTTAACTGTTTTGTGTACGTTTATGTGCATTATAGCCTTAAACACGTGTCTTTTTTTTTCATATTCATGTGAAACTTTATATGTTGATGTGTATTTATATTTATTTATTTTGACTGTAACTTCGTAGTTTCAGTCAGGGTTAAAATTGTGCAAATTTGCAATATTTTTGAATTTCCTAACTACATTTACGATTACCTATAAAGAGTAGAATCAAACTTCCAATACCAATAATTGTGTTTTTTTCTGTCAACCACAGGATAATGCCACATCTGAGACAGCTCTGTAACTGCTATCACAGTGATGTGACAGACAGATGTTGCTGTGATTTATCAGACTATTTGTTTATAAAATAACTGCCACTGCCAATAAAAGACAAAGTGTATACACTGTACTAGGCAGAGCATTTTCAAGTTTATATCAGTAATAGTTTCAGTTTGAGAACAATCTGTATGCACATCCAAGAGCATCTAGCTCGTAAACTTGGTATAAAACTTGTTCCATTTAATGCTTTTGTGACCTGGATGTGACCCTCACCATACTGAACCCAGGAAAGTATTTGACTTTATGTCCAGTGGCCCTTGTGAACAGTGATGACACACTCCACAGGCATTTCCGAAAATCTGCATTGATGTCTATGTGATGTTACAATAAGCATATGGCAAGCCTGTCTGAAAGCCTTCATGGCAGTGATGTGTGTCTGAAGGACATTTGTCCCTGGGTTTATATACAGCAGAATGTGTCAGTCGGGTGAGTCTCACAAGATAAGGACCATGTGTTTAAAACCTGAATCATTAGCCTTTAGAACTGGGAGGGGGCCCTTTTGTTTTTGAATGAGGGTTTTCATCCTGCTGATGTGTATTTTTTCTTTTTTAATCTGCAAATGCTGGATATGAATGGGATTAAATTCTTAGTCTGTGGATTTCACTCGTTGGGATTATCTGGCTTTGGTCAGTGATAGTGCTGATTTTTCTTCACCTCTGATATGATGTATGTCCACTAGATGTCTTTTAAAAGGCAGAAAAGTGTTAAGCGGCTTTGCGAACAAGCACCTGGAAAAGAACTACAGGGCGCGGGATAAAATGACCCAACATTTCCTATTAAGTAGCTAGCTCTTTGCTACTGCAGATATATTCATAGAATGCTATAAAAATACACACAAAGTGTTAAAAGACACATATATCCAACTTTCAGTACAGTACAGTACAATATATATAATATTCATAGTGTACTATATGCATAGTAAGGTAGGGTTAGTAATAGCTGCCCTAACATCACATGTAGCAGTGCTAAAATTTCTTAAAGACGCTCTAATATCATCCAGCATGCTCAAAATCTACAACTGGTTACAAGGAACAGCACATAGATTCATGTCACCATCAATACCTGGTTATCTAGTATAGTGGTATAGGTGTTTCATAAACTCAAACAATGGTGTACCAAGTTTACATTGTCCTACTAACTGACAGTTGTAGAACCAAAAGGGGCAGGTATTGGGCTGTGACCGTAGGTACCAAATATTAACTTGTCCAAGGATAGGCACTTGATCTTTTCATGCAATTTATCAGTCCAGTACTTGATGAACCTCAATCTCAGAACCCATTGCCTCATGTCTGATTAAGATTTAGCCTTTTGGGGCAACAGCTAGTGTTTTGGGGCTTTCCATGTAGCTAGCACAACCAGATAGTCGATACCTGGTTAAGACTTCCTCTCCTTGTGGCGGTCAATGTTAACAGTCCAGTTAGCTACTTGAGACGTCCAGAAGACATTTGGGCAAATCTCTATGAACAGATATGTTCAAATAAATGCAGATAAAAGATGAACTCAACCAAAGAAATCACTTAATTGTCATCAGACAATAGCCTACCGGTTACAAAATTGTAATTGACCAATGTGATTTGCCTGTCTTGCTCTCCAAACAGACTGTTGACTTGCATGCAGTCAAAGCCCTCTCAGAAGTGATTGTTCGATACACTGGGACTACAGTCTTACCGATGAGACTGGGGTGTCTAGGGTCAGTCACTTTCATGAGTTATGTCAGTAAAAGCAGATATTAATGCTGTGATTTTCATCTTTGAGCTTGTTACAGTGGATGGCTGGTGGAAAGAAAAACTGTGTTTTTACTCCATTTCGAAACTTTCCTGTTTTTATCGACAGATTTAGGGAGAGTTAACAATATACATCTTTTTCTTTTTACCCCAGTTCTTTTTCTTGTTCTTACCAGTTATGTGGCTAAAGGTGCTCTAAGTAGCACCAGTGTCACTGCACTACTGACATCTGGTTAACTACTTTGTGCCCAAAAACTCTTCACCTTTTAAGATGGTCTATTAAGGTGATGACAATCAATGTTTTTTAATATAATCAATCCTGTCTTTCTAACTAACTTTTATTATTAAAACAACATGGTGTTTGGATAAATCAACTAACCCTGCTGTGCCAAGTCAGGGAAGTGCCCGTTCCAGAAATGCTGCCATATAATTGGGTCGAAATAACTTACTCTCTCTTGCGTAATTTGTTGTAAATACATTTTCCTAATATGTCATGTCATAAGTTGAGTGATATTGCATCCAAAACAGTGACCTTCTTTCAACATGCTAAGTGCTATATCATAGGCAGCTGGACTTGTTTCAATTTCTTGAAGACGTTTCACCTCTCATCCTTCAGTTCTTCTTTCAACATGCTAAAACATTTGTGCTGACAGTCACCCATGTCTATTACCACAGGATGGCATGGGCAATAGGCATTTGTTGTAAGTATGACTGCAGAGATGAATGTTCCTGGCACACTGCACAGTTTTTGTAAGTGCATTTCTGTTTACCAGGACATACGTTGTCACCTAATGTGTGCTCGTAAAATAGCCTTTGACTTTGCCTTTTATTTTTTGCCATTGTTCACAATGATATCAGCCAAACTGTGATGTGACCACTAAAGTGACATTAATGAGCACAGTGCCCTGTAATGCTCTGTACAGATATTGCGGGGGGGGGG
>OMLP01024252.1:8954-22984 GCA_900302685.1 Spondyliosoma cantharus | reverse complement strand
AAAAAAGAAAAAGAAAAAAAAAAAAAAAAAAAGAAAATCATGTAATCCCTGTTAGTGCTAAGACACTGTCTGAACACCGAGATTCGAGGAGAGGCTTGGGGGGGGGAAGCCGCTCAGGAGCATTCCTCTCCGATGCGCTGGCATGAGCGGCCCACCTTGCGGTCGAGCTTGACCATCTTGAGGACGGCCTCCTGGCGACCACGGCCCAGGTGGTCGAACAGACACTCGTGTTGCTCCGGGAGCCGGTGGAGCATGCAGAAGACGTAACCTGCAGGGTGGGTGGAAAAGAGGGGAGAATGGTTAATCTTGCTGGCTCAGCAAATGTACAAGTATGACACAAGCTATAAAAAAAAAAAGCATCTTGCTAAGCATATCACATGAAGTGAGTTTATGAAACCACTACAATCCATACAAAAGCAACAAATACTGTGCATGGTAATAAACCCCATTCAAATCAATCAGCCTTCCTTTTAAACTTCATGCCAAGGGCAGATAATATTTAAAGCTCTGCAGCCGCGCCATTGTAAAAGGTCCGGCTACCAAAGAAGACATTCCGGTTGATAGCTTCCTCTTCTGAATCCGCTGAACAAAGGCAGACAACCCTCATCTCTCTCATTGACTCTCTGCCGCTACTGTGGCGCTCTCGACAAAAGGCCCTGCCACTGTAGGAGGCTCGATAAGCTCAGAGAAGCTCGTTAGCTCTCATCGTCTTCAATTCATTCATTAATACACATAATAACACTGCTGGCATTCAATGAGCGGTGATTAAAAGCCCAGTTTGACAGCTGGTTGCTAAGCAATTATAACCTCTGTGATTACAGCGCACAGGAACGTGAGTGAAAAAGGCAGGAAGTTGTGTAACGTTCGAGTCTTTTAAAAAAAAAGGGATGTTTCTAGCAAACAGACACCAATTTATTCCGAATGCAGAAAACAAACACAAACACGCTTCCCTCAACAGCCAATAGCAAAAGAGTTTAGCCGCCTGAAAACAATCGGTGTGGAAATCAACTGATTTCCGTTCACCGTTTGTTGCAAATTTAAATGCACCCACTTCTAAGATATTCAGATCTCTTTCGCTGCGCTACCTCCACAAACTGTGATTTGGTTGAATTCCCACATTAGACACCCCGACTCAGATATTCTCCACCAGGCCCCGCTGGTTGAGGTTTTTGTAACTTCGCTGCGAATCAAGGTTTTAAAACATAAATGAGCTGGAAGGACATTTAGCGATTGGAGAAATGCTTTGGGGTAATCTGATAAAACCCCATGTGTGTACAGTGAGTCTCAAGTATTCAACATTTTGAATGCATTAAATCTAAGCTGTCTTGGATATTTATTCTACCTATAAGGTAAAAATAACCATTTCAGCTGTAAAACGCACACACGCACACACACACACTTTAAAATATAAACCGTTATTGTCATAAGGACGTTTATTAATTGGCTAATTATTGAAGTGGTTTACACCATCCCCGCCGCTGCCAAATGGACTGCAGCCATTCTGCGATTATAATGTACAGCAAGTCTTAGCGATAATTTACTCAACCTACTGTGAACTATACTGTGAATACCACAGCTTATTTTCGCACTTATTTTTTTTTTTTTTTATTTTCACGCTGGAGCCACGATCAGCGTAAAAAGTAAAAAATTCAAACATCAGTATTGAGATAATGCTGATTTCATTTGCGTAATGATTTTGGCCTTATAGCTGAAGCCTGGTCACTCACTGGTAAATACTTCTGATCTGAAACAAACCACATTTACAGCCATCAGAGGAAGAATGTAACCAAGTACATTCACTAGTTCTCTACCCAAGTAAAAATCTGGGGTACTCGTACTTTACTTCCTACTTCCATTTAATGGGAGTTTATACTTCTACTCCACTACATTTTCAAGGCAAACATCTCACTTTCATCTCACTATATTTGTTTTAATAGCTTTGGTTACTTTACAGATTGCAATGTTTACACTCACTGTCTAATGCAAATCGTGTGTCATTCAAAATACGGCGATTTTCTGTGTTTCAGATTAACTGGAGGATTACATATTCCTTCAACTGTTGAGTGAATTCTTCTCAAATCGCCTGATGTGCTGGTCGGCGCCGTGCATGGCAGCTAACCGCCATCAGTGTGTGAATGCACGCACGAGATACTGTAAGTCGCTTTGGACAAAAGCGTCTGCGAAATGCCCTAAAATGTCAAATGTAATATTAAACAAAAACATATAATAGGGACCAGTTTTTACTCTGTATCGCGCTCACGTGCAAGTTGTAGCAGCAGATGTCTACAGAGTGTGACAACACTGGATCAGATATTCCACCGGAGCTACCCCTTCCTCCCTCCATTTAAACTCTGAAGAGCGTTTGTGCTTTCATCTCATTATCAGACCTTCTTGGCTTACACTGTGAGACATTCTTCAGAACCATTAGCAAAGTAATCTGCAATTACCGCAATAGTCAGAAATCACTATAATTGCCACCATTTCCCCTTCAGTCTGTAAAAGGCATGTTTTCATAGCAAGCATTGGGCTATTAAGGACGGACAGCCCGTGCATTAAGCAGCGCCTGGTGGAAGAAAAAGGCAAGTCAATTTCCAATTTAGAAATTATTGCGTGGGTTTAAGCAGATGGTCTTTAAGCTGTGAAGAGCTGTGACTTTTTAAGTACTTTAATTTGTATGCAAACAAGTTGATTAGCAAGCCAAGTATTGGTTTAAACTGCATTAGTGTTCGTGGTAATTGGCTTATGTTTTATGTGCAATGTGAAACATTCAGGCTTTCTGTAATGGTCCCCCAAGGCTAGCAAAAGCACTCTGGTCATTGACATTTCCGTCAACACACAAACACACACGCAAAGGTAGCTGATGCATTTTCCGCCGCACTGGAGGAGAAATTTACTGAACTGTCAACAAGTTGACAAACAGACGTGCTTTTGTATTTATGAGGCCAATATCAAGCGAAGAAAAACTCATTTATAACTTTGTGCACACGCAGGGAGTTCAGCCGAGGCCTTTCATATCAGCTACCAGTATTTAGTGTGCGTGCGAGCCTGTGCGTGTATGTTTCTCGTGTGTGTAGAGGTGTATTGTCGTACCACAGCGACAGGAACCCAGCTCTTGCTGCACCAGCTCCAGTTTGGTTTGGCAGCGATGGCAACGTTTGCGGCTCCGCTGTTTGGAGCCGCTGCGAGACGAGGATGATGATGACGATGCGGACGAAAACGATGACGAGGACTCCTCGCCCTCCGGCACCTCACCCACTCTCGCTCGCTTCTCGGGTGAGACGTCGCTTTCTGACTCTGAGGCTGAAGACACAAGTAAGCACAGGCTTTGATTATCAGTTTACTGGGTGCGATCGCTGTGCAGCTGCAAACCTTCGTGCTTAACGTTTTGTGCTTTTCACAAAAGTGAAAGCGTGAGCGTCTGGAGGCACTGTTGATGAAGTCTGGAGCCAAGTACAAGATAAACAGTAAAACCTTGAGAGCTGAATAGTGTGTATTAGACATCTTTGTTATGTTTCCTAAAATGTGTCAATTCAATTCACACCTGTGTCCCACATGTCTGTAGTCCACTGTAGGCAAAATTAAACAATGACGTATTGGCAACCTGAAATGTAAATGTGCGTATGAAAAGGCAGAGATAGCTATGAAGAAGTCAGTTTTCTATTGCAGACAGACACAAAAGCAAATGAAGGTTAATCGACCTGCTAGAAATGGTTTTACATAATTCATCTACCAATATAGCTGCAGCCAAACCTTCTCCACTTTTTATGACTCCCCTACCCACATAATAATCCAAAAAGCATTCATCTCCTGTGTGTGCAGGGCAGGAGCTTTGACTAGAATTTCAAGAGAAAAAAAAAAAAACTGAAGACCTCCGATGACTCTTCATAACAACTTTCATTTAAATCGTAAAGACGTCGTGTGTGATTTATATGTGACCCGCAACTGTGAGAGAACAGACGACGGCACACTGGAACAAAAGCGCCTCTTAAATAAAACAGGTGTTTTGGAGATTAATGGTCCTGCATTAGTAAACAGTCAACCCAGCACATGAGACTGGAAGAGCATGCGGCGAGTTCCGCTGGTTGGCTGGAATTTAAACTCGGCTTTTCTCATCAATCCTGCAGACTTTTTCCCCGGTCCAGCCAAATGCTGATCAGCGCTCAATAAATCTCTGAGAACTAGGCCAAGCTGAGCAGCCAGATCCCCCTAGCCTGCCCCATCGATCCCCTTGCATGTGTGAGTGTACGTGTGTCTGTAGATGTGCAAGTGCATGTTGCAGAAAAGGGAAGAAAATAACGAAAACCCGCCTGCCTTATGCTATCCTGGTGAATCTCTGTGGCCAATTTACACAGGCCCGACGCGACAAATTGAAATGTGCTTTCGAAGGCTCGGATGAACACGTTTTGCGCCGTTAACTGATTTCGGAAGTGTTAAACGTCGCACAGAGCAAAGTCAAAGTGTATCCAAGCTTTAACTGAAATGCAGAGCGCACCATTTAGAGAGACTGTCATATGTGAAACGTCAACTCAGCCACGGCGCAGGGTTTAAATGGTGCATGTGTGCGCTCGCATTATCCCGCAGCATTAGACAAGGGATCAACGTGTTCACACGCACCATCGCTGAACCTGGCCTTACTCTGCGGTTGTCTTAAGTCATGTGCGAGCGCTCACGTGTGCGAGAGCGGCAGGTTGCGTCACCTAAAGCTGAAAGCTCCATAAAGGGAAAATCTACGCGAGGAGAAAGTCCGCACCGGTCTCGTTCAGCTTAATCGGTGGCGCTCGCGATGCTTTTGTCTGCTCGCACGCGCATGTTTCAGTTTTGATCTGAATCTTGAATTTGTAGAATCAAACACTGGACCTTCTTGTCGCGATAGTCACTGAGCTACAATGCTCCTGTCTTTGTGACCCTTTTTTTTTTATTATTTATTTTTAATCTTTATCTAATGTCTAGTTAATTCTGTGTATATTACTGCATATATGTTGCCAGCATTCACGCGGCAAACATACGATTGGCTTTACATTTGCACTACGCTATTGCATCCACCCACAATCCTTCCCTCTGCCGTTTCCACTGGAGAAGCCATTAACCAGTCCATTTTGAGATCAATCCAATGTCAATGAAGTCACAGCGTCCTCCGATCCAATGCCTTAAGTGGACATGACAAGCAGACAGTGCAAAACACAGTAATGGACGTTACAATGGCAGAGCTGAGGCATACCTGACTCAAAGGAGCGTTTTGTGGGAGTGGAGAGAGAACTGAAGACTGCGTCTGTGCTGGACACTTCTGAAAGGAGAGATATATATTCAGCAAAGGGAAAAGAAGGAGAGGTGAGAAAGACATTGGTTTCCTACTTCTGAGACTCTGTTGTGAAGAATATTAAAAAGGCTGCTGGACTTGATGATTTAGACAAATAGACAAATATTTAAGCAATAAACCATCTAAAAACATACATACAATAGCACAATGTAAAAGAAAATCATTACATTTATACAACACATATTATGCACACACTTCCACACATTAAAAATAGAACTCATAAAGAAGCCAAGCGGGTCACGTGTCGGGTTGCCCTGAAAAGGAACACAGTTTATAATCGTAAAAAAAGCCCGAGGAGCTGATAGTGAGTCGTCTGGTGGTTGCCCGGATACCGCAGTACCCTTTTCCACACACGGTAGCAGGATAAAAAAGACCATGACTGGAGAGCGTGGAATCCTTTATTATGCAGCGAGCCTGTTTTTTTTTTTTTTTCAAAGGGACTGTGATAGATATCTGTGACGGGGAGCTGGCGTGTGTGCAGACTCGAAGCCAGTCAAGAGACGACTGATACAAAACTGATGCAGGTAAGACGGTTTGTTGAAAATTCATCAGACAAAACGTTCACGCTTCACCTTCTTAAATATAAACTGCAACTATTTTAGTTAGAACTTAAATACGACGCCTTGACTTTTCCTAGCATGGTCAGCGTTTCTTTGGGTTACAAAGTAGTAGCACTTCTTTACTCTTAGTTAATATTAGTTTCTGTTAGTTCTGACACATTAAGCTTTCAGCTCGGAGTCCGAGCATCTGGCTTAAAGTGCAGCTGAGGCTGATGGATAGCCAGTCATTCATTTTAAAGGGCTGCTTACTGAACTTAGATATTGGACGAGTGGAAGTTTGAGCGCGACGGTTCATCAGCGAGGGAACGTTTATGAATGTCGTCGTCGCTGTAGTTTGTGGGCAAGGGCTTCCGTCTGAAAATCAGCGTCACATCATCACGTGTATCACTGAAACTACCACTCTACCTTAACGGAAGTGCAGGCCGCTGTGGGGAAATGTTCACCAGTTCCACACATCTGCTTGGTAGCCACTTTATTGTCCTGTCCTGGATCGGCCTCCACAAATAACCCTGTCGCTGTACAGCTATGACCGATGCTCTGGCAATTGTAGGTGTCCTCTTAAAACCTTCACTTCTGAACGGATAACCTTTCCTATCATTCTCTCTATCTGTGCCATGAGGACAAATATAGACGGGGCAGGGGCACTGCAGCTGCTGCTGCTTCGGGTTGGCAGAAACAAGTAGCAGTCTTCTCCAGAAAGAGACACTCTCCACTAAAACTTTTAATGGTTTGTAGTGGTTTTTGACCACTAATATTTGTATTTAAACACACACATTACATTCCCTTTAAGTTGTACACTTCAGAAAAGAACTCATCTACTCATCGTAGGTTAAAGAAAAAATAGGGCACGTAATATCTCTCGGCGAACAATGGCCCGAGGAAAATCCCTCATAAAGAAATAATAAAGAGGTCATGGCAGTATGTGAGGAGAAAAGAAAACCGATTCACTCTCGGGCGATAAACTGCCGTCTTACCGTCCTGAGCAGGTAGAGATGACGCCGCCGTCTCTTCTGGCGAAGGTTCTTCTGATGTGTTAGGCACCGACATCAGTGATTGACTAATGCTGCTGTCATTACAGAATATGTCTGCTTGGCTGCTGCTGGAGCTCGAGGAGGCCTTTGAGGCACAATCATCGTCTGGCTGTTTCTTCTGAATGTCTGTGGGGGGGGAAAAAAAGAAGAGAGAGATTACCAGTTCTGGGGCGTGAAGGGGTCGTTAGCTTGGGCAGTAGGCCAAGCAAGTGTGGCACAGGGGGCACTTGGTTGCATCTTTGGATGACGCCCAGTTTCACTTACAGACAGTTGTACCATGTTACAGTTAATTCATTATTGTGTAAATGGACAGTTTTCTACTCACTGTTTTTGTCAGCGGCTAAACAATAGCCTGACTGAGACTTGAGCAAAAGTCCCACGCTCGAAGGTTTCTAAAGAGTCATAAATTACAAAGGACAAATCTCTCACCTTTTTGTCATAAACAGTTGCTGCTTCCTGGTTTTTTTTTTTATGCAAATACCAACAAAAATGTCAACTTCCAGTTGGAGACAGGTATACAAGGTATACAGTTTATAGCGGAGGTAAAAATGGTGAAATTACCTTTTCTTAAAACTACTTCATAACAATCTCTACAGTAAATAGTTATGGGTGAGGATACCACTGCATTTTACCCTCCCAATTTTCTTTTTCTCCACATTTCATAACTTCAAGGCCGTCTCCCGAGAACAGCTAAAGAAGTGAGGTCAGTCTTTGACCCCCCCAGCTTGCTCTACACAAGTCTACGACAGGCACAAGATCGGGCGACCAAACAAGCACACAAACATGAGAGCTTACCTGCAAAACATTTTGAGCAGAGATTCATAGTTTTGCTCGACCTGAGGAAAAGAGCAGAAAAGGGGAAAGTGTGAGCAAAAATTGCTTGTATAAGAGTTCCCAAAGATACGCAGGCGCCTTTTGCTGGTGGGTCTCCACACAGCGAGAGCAACATGTTTCCGTGACCCCCCGAGTCCCAGGCTGAGACTTTCTCATCTCTATTTCTCATCTGGGATAGTGGTAGGGAAAAAAGATGAAGAGTGCGATCCAGGCTCCAGTATTAAATTATTCACTGAATCCAAAGCTGCTATGGTACGCTATGGTATCAGGGGCTAAGTAATGTTAAGCTTGGAGGCTGCCTTAGCCGAGGTGTGACTTTTTTCTGTACATCGTGCAACCTATACAGGAACATTAAATATTAAACTACCAAGTAGAAATTAAAAACCGTACACTTAATGAACGGATCTCCAAGGCCGTCCAAGTTGCAGGAAGTAAACACTCTTAATGTAATTACAGATGCGGAGAGGTCATTTTGATTCGACGTCAAGCAATTTTCAAACAAGCCTCATCGTTCCGGCAAACGAGCTGACAAACGCTGCCCGTACTTCTAACTGTAAAGCGGCGAATAGTCATAGTAAAAGAGAAACGACCAGTCAGATCTGCTTTCCTGTGTGTTTGAACTTTTCAGCTCTTTCCTAACAAGTTATTCTGCCCCCTTGCTAACCCTATCAAATGTACCTAATTTTAAAAATTAGCCACAAGAAAGTCCTCTTTCATTTGGTCTTGAACACATTTTTATTTAGATTTGTCAGGAATATTATTTTGCCTGTGGTACAGCTTCTAACAAACACTGACTCTGACAATGTGACACCAAATAGAGGAGATGGTGGCGGTTTGTTCTTTGGCTTAATTTTGCAAACAAACGGTTAATTTCCCGCAGAAATTCGCAGGCATCCAGCCTGTGTTGGCAGTGCGCACATCCGACATGACACCCACTCAACTGTTCTGAGAGCCATGAATGGAGAATATTACAAACCTCATCAACTTTCCCCTCTTTACCAGCTAGAGGAAAAAAATCTGCTACCTAAACATACTTTTCCCTTCCTCATCGTGGATAAAGATCATTTCGGGAAAAAAAAACCCTCGTCGTTACAGGGCTGATCACCGAAGCCTTGCCGATTTCAGTGGCACAACTCTTTCACAACAGATGGCTCTGGCTTTCCTCTGAGAGGGCTCCTCTCATTTCCTCTCCAGCCCTCGTCCTTGCTGTCTGCGCACCGAGCGTGACGGTCGCTGCTATCAGTCACATTCTATTTATTTTGGGTGCTTCGTTGCACACCTTTGTCCTCATTTCTAAATGTAGGGTCAGCTGCAGTCAACCTGAGGACTGTCCGTCAGTCTGCTGGTGTGTGTGTGTGTGTGTGTGTGGTCTTGGGTATAAAAAAAAGAAAGATGAAAGAAGAATGAAGGATAGAGGAGAATCATCAACACGGGACACAGGTAGAGAGGAAGCCGATGCTGGGTAAACAACAAGTCACATCCTGTTGTCAACTTTTCAAATCAGAGGTAATCAAACCGCTGATTAATTAGGGAATTACAAGCGGTAAGAAAACGCAGGAAATAACATGCGGGGAAAGAAACCGCTGCATGCTTTGTTAAGCTTGGTGAAGTGCACACAATCAGGCTATTTCTTGGCTGGCCCACTGCTGTTACTAATGAGAGCATCTGATTGGAACAGACAGGAAGATGGGCTCTGTCGCCTTCGTGCTGCAGTTTGAGCGACACGAGCAGTGAAATTAAAAATGACTTCCTAAATACAGATAGAGGATTGTTAATAGAACATGCGCTGACACTTTGTCACCCACACACATCACTGAAATAGTTACCAGACAAACACTTATGCATGTGGAATAAAATAGCGACAGAGTGCAAAGCGCTCACCCGCCAGGAGACTACGCTCTACAGGTCCACGTATGTATGGCGCTGCAACTATGAGTTGATTAATCAATCAGTTGATTGAAAGAAAATGAATTGCCAACTGTTTTGATAATCAATTACTTCCTCTCAGTAGTTTTTCCAAGTAGCAATCTCAAACATTTCCTGTTTTCAGCTTCTTAAATGTAAGAATAAGCTGCTTTTCTTTGTCACTGATGATAGTAAATGAAGAGTCTTTGCTTTTTGGATTGCTGGTTGGACAAAAGAAGCAATTTGAAGACGTCTCTGGGAAAATATGAGCAGTTCTGTCTTTTTTTTTTTTTTCCACCGTCATCGTCTTGTTATTAACCAACATTTTAAAAATCGATTCTCCCTGAATGCATGACAACTTAGGCCCGGCAGCCGCAGGCCTTCGGGTTTGCAATTCACTGGAAGAAACTCTGCTTCTATTGATCTGAAACAGTCTTTGTTATGAAAAGCAACTTAGGGCTAATTGACAGATTAACTGATAAAGCAGCTGTTTGACTCATTCAGTATTCTCTATAGTGTTGACAACAGAAATCGTTAGTGCTTTTCCAGCATTACTGTAACAGTAATTGAGAAATCTTCTTTTTCCCCTCCTGTAACCAAAAACAGGACAGGTTGTATGTGATGTAAACCATATTTTGGCAACCCAAACAAATTGTACAATATGATGGGAGTGGCCAAAGGTCTGCACAAGTGATAAAACCTAACACAACTACACAAAGATGCTGTTAATCATGAGGCGATGTGTCAACTGGTTTCAGTCTCTTGAATATCTCTGAATGTAAAGTCCTAAGTATTCAAGGCAGCAAGGCGTTCAATATCCTTTTCTGCGTTCTGAAAGAACTGTAAAAGCGACAGTGAGAGTAGCTCTGCCAAAACATGCTCAATCCAGCTTTTTGATTTTGCTAAAAAGCACTCTGCAGCAAGATCAACATTAAGAGGCACAGAGTCACCTGTCTGACACTGGATTTGAGAACAAAGGGGGTCTTTCTTTCCCTCCCTGTCAAACATCTTTTTGAGACAATCAAGGCTTCTGCTCACAGGGATACACAACAAAAGGACGTTCAAGCATTAAACTCTTGCTGAAATGTCAGATGCAATTACACTTTATAAGCCACAGTGCAATCACAACAGATCCGTTGTGCACCTGGATGTTGGATCTTCAAAAAGCAAGTTTCAGGCAGAAGGAGACATGTGGAAGTCAAACTGTATGAAAGAGACACGTGAGGGGGGGGGGTCGCACTGATGCTATGCAACAACCTGAACGGACTTGTGTTGCAAATGTTGTCATACATCATGCTGACAAGTCTGCCGCACACAAAACAACTTGCAGGAGATTCCTACCGATTCCCATTGCTTTTCCATTCAGAAGCCAATACTGTAATATATTCCTCCTGTCCTACAGACCCACACACATTTCACAACAAAGCCTATTGGCAGGAGAGTCTCACTCCAGTGCTGTAGCCCTTCAACAAATCATTCATAACCAGGCAACAAGCACGGTCCTTATTCAAAATACAGGTGAGAAATTCAGCCTGCTTTTAACAAAAACATCAAGGACAGTATCAGTGCCTCATCTTTTGCTCAGTGTACCCTCAATATCTCACAATGCATTGTGCTCTGGTCAACAGTGTAATGACACATCCTGGCACCCACTATCAACTAATAAAGTCTGATTATATCACACATTTTATCAATTAGGCAATGTGTGCAGGCATTCATGAAGTATTTGTAAATGTATCACCTCATAAGTAGACATGCTCTCTGGGGCATTACATACAAATGGCAGTTTAATGGACATATTTAAAGCTAACCTGATACATTTGTGGTTGTTTTGTAGCTCATCTTGTGGTGAAGTACAACATCACAGCTTGCACTGAAAACTCTGGTATCTTCAAACCTCCTTAAGGTTTTTCAATGTCAGCTACTTGATCATAAACTCGACATTTTGACAGGGGCTGCCAGACTGCACCATTAGTTTTGGTCCATCAATTTCAGGGAAAAAGCAGGTTCAGCTTGGCTTTGGCAGCTAATTAGCCGATCAATTGCATGGTCTATAAAAAGTCATTACATTGGGAAATATGCTACCTTATGTTATCCAAAATATCTTATTTTGTCTGACCAGCATTTGAAAGGATATTCAGTTTACTATCAGAGAAAATTACGATGCACGGTGCAGTAGGTCGACTTTTGCCATTTTTTTTTACATAAAACAAATAACTGATCTAAAATAAATGTTGATTACATTTCTGATAATCACCTAATCAATTAATTGTACCACTCTGAAAGGATGCATGTGAAGAACACTGGTCCATCAGAGGAGCCAGACAATGAAATGGGACACAGTTTTGTGTCTACTAGAGTTAATCAGTACCTACAGGGAGTGGTAAGCCTAGTTTAACATACTGAATACTACTACTCCTGGTGCCGTTTAGCTCAGTTGGTAGAGAGGGCGTCCCATGTACAGAGGCTTTGTCCTCACTGCAGCGGCCCCCGGTTCTGCGTGTCACTCCCCTGATACTATGTCACAATGTCTGAACATCATCTTCAGCGTCAGTCTGTCTGTAAAATTAAAGACCCGTGTGAGCAAATGCGAAAATTCTATTGCTTCGTTTTCTGAAACGGACTCCACGATGCCGTGATTGTGATGCAGCTCGAAACCCCAGTGAACTTTAGCCAAGTGGATCGTCACGTCCTTTGCGAGAGAGCATTTAGAAATATCTTTACATCTCGTCGCTTGAAATCCAGTGACTGACAATACAATAGCTTTTGTTTCACATCGTTTCCATGCTCATCCAAGCTGTCAGTGGGTGAGCTGTCACCTCAAAACAGATCACCCCCGAATACAAGCAAACAGTGAATTGGGTGCTTTAGTGTACCAAGGCAGCTCTGATAGCTTTTATGATAATAATGGGGTTAACAAAGCAACATTTATATGGAGCCTGACTGATATTAGAATGTTGGGACTGATGCCAACGATGAAAGGGAATTAAAATAATTCAGATATCAGTAACAGTTGTTTAACTATAATAAATGTAATCACGATAAATTATCCCGAGCATCTTTTTCTCCTAAAGGAACCGATATCCACTGTATATGATTCCAACATGTCTCCTAATCTAGAAAATAAACATGTAGTCTTCACTGGGTATGCCCAATGTTTACAACATAATACAGCGAGCCTCTATCTAAAGTTGGACCTTTGTGCCTAACTTGGAATTAACTTCAATTTAAAGCACCTCTGTGTATTTCTAATCGCATTTTTTTTAAACATACTACATTTTAAAGTATACCGCAAATAATGATCAACACTACAAATGTAGTCTGTGGGCCTGTATCAAATAAGTCTAGCACACATGAAGCAGACTTAAAATGTCATTGACTGGTAACAGACGCACCTGTCTTGACAAGTCACGTGAAATGGTGTTAAAAAGAATGTCACAAAAAAAACCTCAACGTATCTGGGTTAATGTGACATTCTAGTCTAAATGTGTGCATGTGTGACACTTTTGTTTGTCAGTATGTCAGCAGCACACAACTGGTGAAGCCACCAAGTGCTAGTTTCCACCCGTGTCCAGCTTAAGGTCCAACAGCTGCTCTGTGCTGTTTACCTACAAAACGGCCTCATTTATAAATAAATAGTTTAAAAGCGGCCGGTTTGTTAGCGCTGTCGCACCTGTCACGTTACCTGCAGGGCTAATCCCACACTCCTGCCCCCCTGCTCTCTACCTCTAGAGGAGGAAGGTTAGCGAGGCCAGCTGGCGTTTAGCTAGCAGCTAATGCTACAAAACAATGGGGAGGGGGGGGGTAATAACAAGAAAAGCAGCTCATCCCTGTTTGAGCTGCTAACGCTGGTGGCTAGCGACTCTGCTAGCTGTTGGCTGAGACAGAAAGCATCTGCAAACAAGACATTTTAAGAGGGTTTTTTTTTTTCTTTTCCTGGTAAACTTACCCCCAGAAACCGCAGGGGCAGCGCGGGGGTATAACGTTAACGTTGCTCGGAGGCTTGCTGCCCTCGCTCCCCGTGTCCCCCATGTCGGTCTTCCGTGTGAGGCTCTTCGCGTAGCAGGTGAATCCGGGGATGGAGTGAGGGCCTCGTATTTGCGTTCAGATCCCCAGGCTTTTTTTTTTTTTTTTTAATTATTTTTTTACGAGTACAGAGTCAACACCCACGGCCAGGCTTGTCTTTCGGAGTTCCACTAGACGTGGAGCGATTTGCCGACACGAGCGGCCACTGACTCGGTGAAATTAAAGCAGTTTAAAATCGACGTTTAGACACCGGAGCCGTCAAAAGCAGCGACGGACAGAGCCACCGGGGAATCCTGGGCCGATCAGCTGGAGTGAGGAGCATACCACTGCCAGAGACGGGGGGGGGGGGGGGTGGGG
>OMLP01024248.1:0-13279 GCA_900302685.1 Spondyliosoma cantharus | reverse complement strand
GGGTGGGGAGCGGGGTGAGGGTGGTTGCTTTTCAGCTCCTTTACAAGCCAAGTGAACCCTCATTATCCAGGCCCCTGGTCATTAGTGAGCACTGCGTTCAGGCCCGGTGCAATAGAGGGATTATTTATTAGCTGACTGCTAGATTACCAAATCATATTGTCTCTGGGAGGGACGTATTTGTGGAGCGTATGAATTGAAAAGTGCAATTTAGGAACGGCACCAGGTGAATAAAAGAATGAAAAGGAAAAACAGTTTGAGTCATTTATCCACTGAACTTAAAATTTAAGCACCGAAGACACATTTAACTAAAATTTTCATTCCTTCCTTTTAACAGATTTCAGATTCGCCATGTACCCCCCCTCCATGATTGCCACAGGAAGTGTGGGGGCAGCAATCTGCGGCCTACAGCTGGACTCAACCGACCAGTCACAGTGGGGCGACAGTCTGACAGACCTGCTGGCCAAAATCACAAACACAGAAGTGGTGAGTTTGTTATACACTGATTTGGGCCGGACACACACATTTTTTTTTCCAAAACAACAACTGAGTTTAAAACATTCCAGTGTGGTCTTGTCAGTAAAGGGTTGAGCTGAGACCTTGATACTTGTGTGTGGAAAATTTGAGTGGGGATGTCTCTGAGTAATTTTGAATGTGGGGGAGGAATAAGTGTGAGTATATCTTGTGAGATTAGTTAGGTGCTCTCTGGTATTTAGATAAGTACAATTATTGCTCTATGATTCAAAGCTGAATCACCTGCCGATCTCTCACTATATTTACATTTCCAGCGAAATGCCACAATTAACTCATCTTGCTACCCCTGAAACGCACACTTGTATGATCTCTGAGTGTTAACAAGAAAATTCTGCTTTCATCTCAGAGACTAGCTACTTCTCTGAGGGGAAATATCCCTGTTATTTATGTCAAAAGTTAAGAAATGTTTGTTGAGGTTGTGTGTTTGCGACAGACTCACATTTGGCTTCTTCGCTGGGATTCCACAAACCCATTTTGAGGGGATTTTATTGCCAATTGAGAAAAAACGAAAAAACTACAAATCTGAGACCAAAAAACATCTTCATTAAAAGAGGCTCATCAGTTTACACGCAGCCTCTCCTGTCATACACTTCACTGGACTGAGAGGTGGCATGCGGCAGGTTTTTTTCCCCCCTCTCCATCCGTCCGGTCAGGCTGCTCAGGGCCCCCTCGCATAAAGAATCCTCTAAATCGAGCCAGGTTGAGAGCATATACAGTATGCTCTGTCGCTGACAGGAATGCTGGCCAGGCCGTTGTGCGGCTGTCTGGGTACAGTGAGTTTTGCGGTGGTGGGTGAGTTGAGTCCAAACACAGGCAGGGCCTCTACTGACTCGGAGATGCCTGGCTTTCATCACGTGGATGGGAGAGGGCTTCAGCTCGCTATAGCTGGCTGTGAGGGTGGGCAAAGCTGCAGCATAGGTTGATTTATTAAGTCATTCTTTATTAGCCTCTCTGGACAAATTAGTCTTCTACATTTGACCCGTCTTAACTATTCAGGAGCAGTGGGAAGGGACCAGCTCCAGCTCGGAGGCTGCAGCCTTGGCAAAAGAGCGCCTATTACCAAACATGATGAAAAAAGGCTTTTAGCTAGCAACAGCAGACTTAATCTAAACATGAACATTTAGAGTTCATGTGTGCTCACCGCGGAGGGAGCGGATCAAAGGGCACGACACAGATCCCGAGCCTCAGCCCTGGTATGTTCAATTCTGTCCCCAAAAAGAGGCGAAGAGGGAGGAGGAGGTGGAAGAAAGCTGTTGAAGTGTGAAAAGGACACTGGGAGGGGGTGTCATGCCTTCCCTCGCGACAATCAGCCCTCTCTCGTCTCCTCCTACGGTCCATAGTGCATCGCCGCTGGAAAGCATGGCTCCCTCTGGTGCGAGCTGTGTGAAGTCTCGCTCAGCAGCTGAGGAAAAACAAATAGCTGACCTCAGCAGCACAGGGCCTCAGTGTGTTTAGGCTGCGAGGTCTTTTCGACTTGAGGGAATTAAGTCGCTCTGTGTCTCTGATCAACTCCTCACATTCCTGGATTCAGACAAGCCATGGCTCGCAGTAAACACGGAAGGCAAAGCAGAGGGCACCCTCCCCTATTTAACATAGAGGAGGCTTTAGTATAAACTGCCACGAAGAAGCCAGAACTAAACACTTTTGGAGAGCATCTTTTGGTCTGCATCAGACTCGTGCACCACTTGTGTTGCAACAGCATTAATAAGTGGTTTCAATGCTATTTCTTTTCCGTCACTGTTTGAGGGTTAAGCCTTTCACACATAAAAAAAAAGGAACTGGTGATCAGTCACCACGTTTTTGGAAGCCTTACCCTACCTTCTTTACCCGAAAGCTGCATCACTTTATACTTTTCAACACCCACCCTCACACTCAATTTCGACTGCAGATATCAGGGTGGAGGTATGAACCTGAGTCTAAATGTGTATACATACTGTCTTTGGTTTTGGCCGGCAGTGTAGAGGCTCGGCAAGATGGTAGAGCGGCGTCCCGTAGCCAGCCGGGCCAAAGAGCCAGGCAAAATATGAAGGCAAAGCAAGTTTGGCCAACCTCTGCAGCTGCTGCTGCCAACAGCATCATGGCCAACGCCACCCCCCTGGCACCCTGCTGGCATCTGTGGTATCCAGAAGCTGTGGTTTTCCAGTGGAAATGTGATAGGGCCAAGTCACCATCTTGGGCCGCTGGAAGAATGTTGTGCAGCCTCACATGCACCTGGTGTGGCCAAGAGGGGCTCCCTGTTAGGGACAGCAGTGTCTAAGAGCCAAGTCATTATGTGAAGGGAGAAAATATGGAATCTGTGACAATTTGTTGAGTTTTTGGTGGGAGACTAATCAGTTGTGACTTCACTGAACTGCGGAGGTCATCTGCATCTTTAGACTAAGAGTGAGGACATGAGTGTGTAGAGCTTCCCTTTATTCTTGAATGATTAATACAGGAAGTAGAGGTTCAAGAAGTCCAACGATGTGAAAACACCACTTCCTAGATTTTATCATCTAATTTTCTCTCTGTCTCTCATTCATCTTTTTTTTTTCGGTCAGGGTCACTCACCAAGACACCGGAAACACATTTTCCCACTTCTCCCTGTTTTCATTCCTCTTTTTTTTTTTTTTATCACCTTGGTTTCCATTGTGGCCTAACCATCACTGAGATGTTCTCATTCAAGCTGCACGATGGATGCATGTGAATTTTTAAATGTCTTTAGAGTGGGAACAGTAATATGTTGCTTGCAACAAAGATGCATTTATTAGGAAAGTTGATCTCTATTAACACAGCCCGTGGCGTCACCATTTGTGGTGTTTCAGCATGCGGCGCAAAAGTAAGAGAAAGGTCACATTTTCTATTGTAACTTGTGGAAATTCGAGTCATGTGGTGACTCCTCATTTCCAGTGTCAGCCTCCGGATATTTCTTCTTAAGACTGCTTGGGATCTGTAGTGTGTGTCTGCCTGTGTGTTTGTTTCAGCTGTCTGACCACCAAGTCCTCCCAGAGTAGCTAACGCTGTCTTGTGTGGTACAGTCAGCGTTTAAAACACATTCCATGGCTTCACACATTTCTTCCTTTTGGTTTTGTCTGTCTGCATGACTTCCCCCCCTGCTGCCAGTGTCACAAAGGCCGCCAGGGAATCATGTGCACGCCTTGATTTGTCAGAAGGACAGATTGGTGCAGTGTGATGTATGTTTGAGGCAGGGCAGATGGAGGACCGTAACAGCAAGGGAGGATCTGAGGTGGTTATGTGTTTTTCCGGGTTGAGGCTGCAAAATAAGATGCTCGACTATAGCGCTACCTCCCATGGTCAACTTATTCAGTGCTGTTGGCCTCCTCGGTATCCAAGTACCTAGAGCTTCTCTGAAAACAGTATTGGTGTTTCCAGTAGTCACACATTGAAGTCATTAAAGTTTCTCGAATAAAGCCCATGAGGCTTGGCATGGGATCCGAGACAGGGGGAGCATGTCTTTTAAGAAGTGAAGGCGTACATTCTTGCGGTAAGACACAGGCAGTTCCTTTACATGTTCTTCGCTTTACTTAATTTTCTCACAGGAATTGAGCTTTTATGACCAATGGGGCACATGTTGTTGGGAAGATCTTGTGTTAGTGTGTGTGTGTGTGTGTGTGTGTGTGCGCACACGCCCATGTTAGCGGCCAACCTCTGGAGGAGATTAAGGGACAGGCGCTGGTCGGGTTTCGTCCACGTCAGACCCATTGCTGGGGGAAACATTCTCCCTGAGGCACCCAGCCCAGATCGGTCCAACCTCATCAACATCAAATCATTCTTGACGGATTGTGATCCAAAAAACTCTCCCGAGCTAATCATCGCTCGATGCTGGAGAGCTCATAATAAAAGAGATGTTAAGGCAGGAATTACTTCCTGCTGACTTCAGATATCAGCAAAACCCCTGTTGGCTGAGGCATTTTGTCAGTGGTCATGTAATGGAAGAGATTTCTTGGTCCTTTAAGGAGATTCCACTCATAAAGAAATCCTCCATAACAGTGTCCACATGTGCAGAATTTCAACAAATTGCCAGTTTTGAAAGTTGAGTTAGAAGTCAGAAACTGGTGTAGCTTCCCCGTGACAACACGGTACATGTCTCACCCTGTAATGTGTCATGCTGTTTGACCTTTGACACCGTGACCTTTTGTCGCTCACCCGTGAGGAGCTCCCAACGAGCAATTCTGATGTGAGTGAGGTCTCAGTTCTCATTTCATCAAGGCCCAGCGGCACCAGAAGCTATAACACAGGCTCAAACTGTGGCCCATCAGGTTTAAATTAGCTGTAAATTTCTGAAGAATGTTTCCCCGCTCCACAAGCGGTACACTTTCACCCATCCCTCCGGCCATGGGGCGCTCTCAGTCATGTTTCCCACAAGGCAACGGGTTATGCATTGTGTGTGTGTGTGTGTGCGTGTGTGTGTGTGTTTGTGTGTGTGAGCGTTTGTAGAGCTGGAAGCGAGCAACTCTGCTTCAGTTGTATTCTTGTGTTTCACCACCAGAGAGCACTGCAAACACTTAATCGGCTCTTGCAGACAGGAACTTTCACATTAGTTTGTTATTTCTGAATATATTTCAAGATTGGCCATTCCTCTCCTTCTCAAACACTCTTGCTAACAATCCATTCAGCACTCATTCCCTTTTACCTTCTCCCCTCACCCCCTTCATGAGCTACGCTGTCCCCTCTGTCAACCCTCCATCAGGGAAGGATATGAGGGCTCAGCGCTGTTGAGAGGCTCCTCTCCCAGGTGGATTCTCAGATTGCCGCCGCGGCCTTTGATGGTGAAAGGCGAGCCGGCCAGGTCTCAGATGGATCCCCTGCAGGCAGGCAGGCACACAGACTGGCTCTCGTTAAAAAAGCACCACCTTTGTGTTCCCACAGGAGGTGGATGTAATTAACATAGCTTTAGTACTACCTGTGTTTTCAGCCGCCGTTGTCAAGGCTACTTCTGTTTGGGTTTTGTTTGGTGGTGGTGGTGGGATAGGTGGGTGGTTGAATGGGGGTGTGTACGCACAGACGTGCGTGTGGGAACGCATGTGTGTCGGTATGTGCACACGAGCACTATAGGGGTGGTGCTCAGTGCACAACCCTGGTGGGCTGATGTAATGGCTGGGTCTGGTCCGTGTCTGCGTGCAGCCTTGGCAGTAGTTGGAGCTGCTAGGAAGTCAGTGGTCATTTAAAACCCGTGACCTCCACTACCCGGGGGCCCCTCTGCTGCCACACTGGGGGGGCCCCCGTTTGTCACGCATTGACAGAAGTTTTCAGATTTCTCTTGTTTTTCATGATGATGGCTTCAAAAAACAATTTCCGCACCGAGAAACTGTGGTACTTATCTTTTGATTCGGACTGAAAGAGACCCAGCTTTTCTACTCATATGGGTAAAATGAGAATATACCAGAGAATATTTGCAGAAGACACGTGTTGCAAATAGCTTAAAATCTACTACATTAAATCAGACATTTAAATCAAATATTCAAGCAAAGTTTTGCTGACTTGATTTGGAAATTAGAGAACTTTCCTGCCCCCCATTAGCACATTCATTTGGGTATCTTCTTACATCTTGTCCTCCCTCTATTGTTTCACTGCAGGATGTTCTCAAAGAGTGCCAAGAGCAGATAGAGCGCGTGTTGGTGAGCAGCCTGCGCGAGGGCCGGCAGCAGCAACAGCAGCAGCAGCAGACGCAGAGAGGCCCCAGCGGGAAAGGCCTGGACGAGCTGGACCAATCCTCCACCCCGACAGACGTCCGCGATGTCAACTTGTGAACCACCAGAAGAGGGGCATCATTGCACAGGATTTTACAAAAGAAAAAAAAAGCATCATGAAAAAAACCTCAATTTTCTTAAAAGCAGAAAAAAAGAACAAAAAGAACAAAAAATGTTAAAAACACAAGCCCTTTAAACGAAAAAAGAACAATGCTTGCTAGTTTTTTTTGTGTAGATTTTCTGTTCTTCAAGTCAAAAAAAAAAAAAACAAACCTGCCCACGAAATAGATTTTCTATGATGTTCTAGTCTAAAAGCGACAAATTTGATACGATGAAGCTCTGTGGTGCCTTGGATATACAGAAGGGAAGCCAATCATATTTGCATTCTGCCTCTGATTGTATAGTATGTCCTTTAAGTTATATTTTAACCATAGCTTGATGACGAGGCTGTTATGGTAGAAATTGTGGAAACCATTCAGAAAAATGCATGCATGGGATCACACTGGGGCTTCAGTTTGTTTCCTCCTCTGCTTTGTTTTATATGAGTATTATCACTATTACATCTGTGGACGTGCTCGAGCTCCTCGAGCACCACGAGGGTCCACGTGTGTGTCGAGGAGGAGACAGACAGTGGAAGCCGTGAGAACATTGTGCTAAAAGTTGGTGGGTCCCAATTCCACGGAAGAGACAGAATGATAATAATTATTAGTAGTATTAGTAATTATTATTATTATTATTATTATTAATATTATTATTGGAATATTTTGGAACTGAGTAGTAGAGATCAATAAGCTCCTTTTGTCAGGCTGCTTGTGTGTGTCAGTTTGTGGGTGCAGTGTGCAAGTGAGTCTGCCCGCTTGCATTTGTGCCTGTGCGTGTCTGTGTGTGTGTCTGCATTTGTTTGTGTGTGTGTGTGTGTGTGTGTGTGCGTGCGTGCGTGCGTGCGTGTGCGTGTGCGGTGTGAATGCTACATGTGATCCTGTATCTATATTAGCAGTGTGCATACTATGGCGTGAGGCACTTGTTGCAAAAGTCAAGTCGTAGACTTACGTTCTATATTAAAAGACTATGGAGCAAGCAGAGGCTACACATAATACTTTGTCCATCAGTATAACAGGGCATCTAAGCTATATCACTGCCTCCATGCATTAACAATGTCTCATGGTTTCGTTGTTGGCCAACAATAAACTCATGTGCATGGACTATGAATGAGAGAGTTAAGCGAAGGGACTTTGTCTTAGAGCCCCTTACCTTTCTAAAAGCATTTTTCCAGACTCAGAGGTCATGTGAGGTGTTTGTTAATTACTGCCATTCTGTTAAAATATTAAATATTAAATATTGCAGATACTTCATTCTTTTTCACATTGTTACAATATAGTGTTTCCTTAGTTGTGAAAGGCTTCGAGTCTGGACAGAGTAGTAATGACCTCTCACGTGTGCCAGCGTGTATGGCTCACGTGGAAACCGGAGAGGACGATGTCTTGAAGAAAGTAAGGCTTTGCTTTTTAAAGTCTGGAGGATGTCAGGCTCCTCTGTATTCGTTAGCAGGGTGGGGACAGGGTGCGGCGTGGAAAGGATTAGAAAGACAGGGACAACAAAAAGTCACTGTGGAAGCACAGGATGGTAGGATAGAGAGGATCTGAGTGGTGCAGGCGCATGCTGCTGTGTAGGAGATGAGGATGATTTACAGCCAGTGGCTGGAAGATGTAACAAACAAAAAGATGGCCAAAGGCCTCATAATAAAACGTTGACATCTGCCATCTGACATATTTGGATGGAATCAACATTAACTTGTCAGAATGGATGTCTACAATGACTCAGCTAAGTGAAAAGAAGCGTTCTGGGTTTCCATTTGCATGGAAATGAAATGAGGAACTAAGACTGTACAGTGCCAGATCATGTGAGCATGAACTTTCTTGGGGGGTGGGGTTAGAGGAGTACAGGTTGATGATATACTGTCAATGCATCTGGAGTCCCACATAGGGTTGTTTTCAGCTCCCCTATATGATTTCAATGGCAAAGCACTTTGAGAACATGCTCCCCAGGAGATAAGTAAAATGAAATGCGTCGGGTGGTGATTGGAGGTGAATGGATTTCTTTTTTTTCCTTGTTAGCCTTTTCTTTGGTTTACTTTGTAGGGCTGGTTTCCCAATCATCAGACATACCCTTGTCAAGCAAGAGTCACATTAATCACAAGGCTTTCCACAACTTACGACGAGAGGACATTCCGAGCAAA
Source organism: Spondyliosoma cantharus (assembly GCA_900302685.1). NCBI lineage: Eukaryota > Metazoa > Chordata > Actinopteri > Spariformes > Sparidae > Spondyliosoma > Spondyliosoma cantharus. The sequence continues at coordinate 4,825 of OMLP01024248.1, read as the reverse complement.
GAAAAAAAACATTCCTGTTCAAGCAAAGTGCAAGTTGATGGGGAGTCTGAAATTTCGGAGAGTTTGAACGAATCGCAAACGCCAATATGAATTGAAAAAACGCCTACACACAGAGTTCACTGATCCATGGGTTCTGTTTGATTTTCTTTTATATTGTCAAGAAATGATTTTTTTTTGTTTTTACTTGAATTTTTTCTTCATATTTATCTGCATCACAGCCACAGATAGTCACACAGGGCAGCGAGGAGCTCCAATAAGGTGGTCGTAACATCCAACATTTGCACACGTTCTCCAGAGGGCAATGGGGTTTGCATTTTTTGAGACAGAGCAGAGCCTTTGTTTGAAACCACCTTAACTGATGTGTGTCGCAGTGGTTGGTCAGTTTTCTATGGTGCTGGCTTGTGGAGTTCAGTGTCTGTCAGTGAACACATGTGTCCCCTGTGAGCTTTGCTGCTTCAAATCATTGGCAAGGGGGGTTCATCAGCCAGACAGACATCAGCACAAAACAAGAGACGGATAATGTTTTGTTTTGTTTTGTTTTCATGGGACACGTTGCTTTGCCACAGCAAGGTGTCTTCGACTTAATGCTTGAGTTTTTTTTTTTTTCATGTGACTTTGCTGCGTGTGTGTTTTGTCAGACTGAAGAAAAATGTGGGGATCTGTAATGTCTGAGTGATGTTTTTCAGTAAAACTGGGCAATATAATGACACATGTTGCCAAAACATCCCCGTCTGAATCTTTGATACGACCCCTTCATTTTTTGCCTCTGTTTGCCTGATGTAAGCTCTCTCCCAAACTTAATGGTTGTGATTTTTCTTTCCTGCAATTTATTGTTGCATGTGTTATATATTGAGACCACCTTTTCAATTTGTGTTTGATATATTTTATGGGGTGACCAGACCCGCAAAAGGGTTTTTCTAAGATTTAGAGATACTGTATTCCAAAGTGAAGAGAGGACAGAGGAGGAGGTGTGAAGACATCAAGAAAAAAGTGTCAATATTTTTATTGAGTTATTGTTGTCTTTTTGCGCTGCTAAAAGCTATGAATTTGTTTCATTTATACAAAAAATAACATTACCTAGTTGTGATGTGTCACTTGAGTGTGCTGCTATTTTATAAACATTTGTATTATAATATAATTATTTTACTGCTTAAGAGATACATTCAGAAAAAAAAACGAAGTAGATGGTGATAGAAGAACATGAAATGAGTATTCGACTGGAAATGTTCTTTGTACAGTTTGACAGTTTGCTTAGATAGCATGTCTCCTTTCCCCCTTTTTTTTTTAAATCTATTTTGCTCTCCTTCTTCAGTCACATTCTGCATCAGTGGTATTTCCTATACCTCAGGATTACTGGACAAAAAGAAAAACATAAACAAAAATCCATCGCCTATACCTCTGCAGTTAGGGAGCCTGGAAACGGAGGAGAAAGAATACAGTGGGGAGGGGGAGGGGAAGCAACGACAAATTAGCATTTTTGTGGATGATTCTCGCTGTTTTAGAGGGGAAACAACTTGCTCAGCGAGATGGGAAACAGGAAATATGCAAGGCTTCCACTTGGACTTAAACCTATATTGGAGGGGAGGGGACACATCAACATTACAGCGTCTATCTCCGAGGGGGGTTTGTTCCGTAGATAGTTCAAGCATGTTCATTTCTGTTCATGTTGGTGCTACATCTTGCCTGCGTGCGAGAGAGAGAGAGACAGACAGAGAGAGAGAGAGAGAGAGAGAGAGAGAGAGAGGGAAAAACAGCATTCCTATGATGGCCAAAGTACAGTTCTTGCTTTATACAAACACAATCGCTCTGAATGTCAGTAAACATGGATTCTTGTATGTGAGAAAGATATGCTTTGGTCTGAATTAATCTGTCTGTGCACCATTGTAACTGCCACAGAATAATGGGCTGAGCTACACCTGTCATGTCCAACCATAAATATTCTGATATCTGGAAGTTTCAATGGTGCAGATTTCCCTTTGGGCCCCCCCCCCCTCCACTATAACTCATGTCATGTACCTCAAATGTCTGTTGCACAACCTCTGTTCAATAAACTTCTGCTTTAAAGGGTGTGACACCACATCAGCTCACTATTTCCCACGCCTGTGTTCCTTCTGGGCTCTGTGTTGAATTGTTTCATGATCGATAGACTAGCTTGTGTGCGTGGGTGTATGTGTGTGTGCGTGAGTCAGCAGTGACACTGCGAAGCAGAGGTCAGCTGTAGGACTCGATGACTTGAAAGCCACACAAAGCACTGATGACGAACGTGGGACAATATGTGTTCCCCTGGCCAGAATATGAGGAAGAAGCCGTTGTAAACACTCCCTGCTGCTGTGAACTTGCAAGAAAACTTAGATGTATCAATATTTCAGCTCAGGCCAATAAAAACAGTATTCTGGTCCGAACAAAAAGGACTCTGAAACCCTAAACACACTCTTCTAAGTCCATGATGTCTACAGAGAAATACAAATGTGGAGGAGAACTTCTGTACAACTAAATTTATATAATTACATACCGCATAATTCTCACTCACTGATGTCATCAGAGCTGCTTGCATGGTTATGGTGACACAAATACTACTGTATGTGCTGCATTCTTAGACGAAAGTAGTTGTGGTGAGACAGAAGAATAGTTAGAACTGTCTGGAGAAAAGTCACAAATAAAGCCAGAGGACTACTGTGAGCAGGGAACGTGTCAAACTATGCCCTCTAGTGGCTGCATTCATAGAAGCATTATACATGATCCACCGACATCAACAACAGACTTCATACAGTGATGTAAAAAGTACCAAAAGTCATACTTGACTAAAGGTTAAGAAATCAAAGTAAAGGTCTTTAAGTGTGAAATATACTAGATATATACATAGTGTCAAAAGTAATTATCAAGTAAGTATCAAATGTAGAAGTAAAAGTAAATTATACATATGTTTACATGTACATATAAACTGTATACTATGGGTTGACCAATTATTGGCATGGCAGATTATTGGAAATTATATTCTGCATTTATCAGAAACAGTTGTTTTTTGTTTTTGTTTATCTGAAGGATAAGAAAACAAATGAGTTTCAAGTAAAAATGTGCTACTTTGTTTCTGATGCAGCATGCAATATGCAAAGGAACCAGTAAATATGTCATAAAATAAAGTAATGGAGTAAAAGTACAATATTTGCCTCAAAATGTAGTGAAGTCGAAGTAAAGTTCAAGTACTTATAATTGTGCATACTGCTTCACTTTGTTTATATGTGGCGGACCCTGCCACCTTTCTAGCTTCCAGCATTGTTCAGGGGACTTAATTTTCCTCTGATAACTGCTTGTTTATTCAGTTATGGGGGAAAAAAATATATGGCTAAAATAAGTGCCTCTGAGTTTGTATTATTTTCTCATTAATATTGTAAATGTTAACATTCAGAGTTTGAATTCCTTCTCTAAAACTACATAGTGCTCCTTTAAGGCTTCAGCGCAGTGACTGGGCTGAACATTACCTGTTAATTGAAGAGCCAATCAGAAGAGGGCTGTCGGACCTTACTGCAGAGGCAAACAGTGTTAGAGCGGGTGCTTCAGGTCGGGTTTAGCACGATATCTCGGTCGGTAATGAGCTGTTAAAGCGTTTCTGAGATATTACAGTAATAATGTATGGTATCTATAGACTATAGACGGGGCCAGTACGTGTAGCGCGTCCCTCCCAGTCCCAACGGAGTGGTCCACATTTCTGTCCGTCAACCTCAGCGCCTCTTCAGGCGGGAGACGCCTCCTGTAGTCTTCTTCAGGACAGTCTTTTAAACTCGCACATTGAGCTTAATGCGATACTTCTCCGTCGGTTCCTTCCAGAGGATGAAAGCGCTAACATTTGGGCTAACCCTGGTTCGACAGTAAGTTCGGCTGACATTTATTTATAGTCACTGTGTCTGATAACCAACTTGTTCTCAGCACAGAGGCTCCGAGGAGTGCTGCTCTGCTTGCCCTATTTTAAAAAAGGTTATAGTTCATGGTCTCTCTGGTGGACATAACTGTACGCTAGTTTTAATTAAGTAATAATATGTTTACATATTCACATGTGTGGAAAAATTGACAGTGAACATGTAAGGCATCTTCGTGGCGCGTATTCGGCTGCTGTACTTTTAACGTGGTTATTTATGTGACTGCAGTCTGCATACTATTTAGCTTTAGCTACATGCTAACACCAACAGGTGCCACACAGCCTTGACTTACATTACTGACAGGTGAGTGTCAGCTCAGTGTTAGCTTTTATTTTTGACGTGATGATTTCGCTACAACTTCAGCACACAACTGCAAACATGAACAGTTTTATATGCTGAGCAGTTGGCGAGAATTTCATGTCCCGGTCCACTTCATGGTGCTCTGGATTCAGGCTCTGTAGACACTGCAGTACCTCCTCATGACCACCAGAGGTCAGAATTAATGATGGATCCACTCCCCCTTATCAGTCGCTATCAAAAAACAGCTCTGTAAAATCAAACTAATAATAATGTGAATTAATGATAAACGTATGGAGTCTATCACTAGCACATGTAAGTGTCAAGAGAAACTGTGCAAATATAAGGAAAATCCATGAGACAATATATGCAAATAAACATCACCAGGCAATAATTTAAAAATAATTGAGCCAATAACCAATTGTTTTAACTGCTGGTCAGACTCGCCTTCAGGAAAACCGTGAAAGCATATTGATAGCTTAACTTTATTTATATAGCATAAAAAAAAGTAACAAAAAGTGCTCAACATAAACCAGATATCCATAACATGTATGATTTAAAAAAAAAAAAAAAAAAAAAAAAAAAAAAAAAAACTATTTTTTTTTTTTTTTAAC
>OMLP01024247.1:11884-27942 GCA_900302685.1 Spondyliosoma cantharus | reverse complement strand
TATTTTGTTGGTTTTTTTTTTTTTTTTTTTTTTTTTTTTTTTTTTATCTGTCTCCCATGCATTTCCGCATTTTCCATATAACGCATTATGCTCAAAGTCCTCAGATGTCAGTATTATGTATGGTTAAAGGAGGATCAAAGGCATCCCAAATTCATTTTAAAAGGCTTTCATCTCTCTTCCTTATCATTATATGAAGTTAAAAAAAAAAACAGCCGTGTTTAGTGCTTTTCCCTTCGTGATAGCCCTCGTAGAAAAAAAAAAAAAAAGGAAGCTTTAAAGCTGCTTTTTGAGGGCCTATGATACATCCCTTTCCGCTGGCTAAAAATAAGCCTCTCTGATGCCAAGTAAGCAATAAGTAAGTTATAGGCCATTTACCGAGGTCCTGAGGGCCAAGAGGGATGGCCGCCAGCGCAAACATTATGTGAAACATGAAATATTACATTGTTTCACATGAATGTGGAGAGCGAGAGATGCATCACTGCCGTCCAAAAAGACAGATATGTCAAAAAAAGAATTGATTTGTGGACCTCAAAGTGAATGTTTGCAGCCTAAACCACTTGGCTTTGGGTCGAGAAACATCGTTGTCATGGGAAAAAGTAACCCAACTTGGACTTTTTGTAGGAGCATGACCGCAAGCTGCGATTGGAGTTTTTTTATGGCATGAGAGCAACACTGCACATCTTATTTTCCTCTGAGGAAAGTAAGTATTCTTTACTACTATTTATACAAATGACCAATGTGAATTTAAAGCGGCATGCTGAAGGTGCTCGGAGAACGAGGAGGAATGTGAAGCCCTGGCTTTTTCCAACCAAGTGCTCATGAGCAACACGGCCTCCTAGATATCAAGTTCGTGTATCACTAAATTGTTGTCATAATTATGTTTAGCTGAACAACGTGATTGCTGGCTGATAAACATAACCATACGTTGAATAGTAATGCAGTATCTGTGAGTGGATAGTGTTTTGTAAGATGGAATGCTAATTAGCAAAACATCCTCGTACCAAAATGACTGAAGGGGTTTGATTGGCTGCAACGGCATTGATCCCGAGGCGACACGACACGCGTGCCAGACCTCTGTCATACGGCCACAATTCGGTTAGGTTTAGGAAAACATTGCGGTTTGGGTTTAAGATCACTACGTTACTTCTGTAAGTCAAACATACCTGTAAGTTACTCATGTTACGTTATGTACGTGTTGTAACTTTACGATGTGAGTAAGTCTAAAAGAACTCACTGTTGACTTCTGGTTCAACCTGACCCCGTCCATCTCAGACCTCTTCTCTATATGGACCTCCCACTCTTTACACCACTTTCCCTTCATTTCCTCCGTTGCAACTGGAATAATTACTAAAGCGGAAAGACGTCACCACTCAACACTGGACATAAATATGGGTTGTAATAAGCTGCTTAGAATTATGACCTTTGTAGTCATTTTCTGATGAGGGCAGCCTCCAACATTCCCTCATGTGTTTGTAGAAAACGTAATTCCGTCAGCATTAGGTTACCTTTAAAACCCTTTTTGCTGTTTTGCAATACGTACATGTCATTTCTTTGATAAAGGGCTGAGTAAAAGTCTAACTTGGGAATGTCACACGAGCACAGTCACACATCCTGCTCACACCACGTCTGTCTGAGTGGGACCGTGTGTGAGTCAGCTCTTGGCCCACTCTCTCAGCAGGGGGTCCCAGTCATATGTGGTGTTAAACAGTTAGACTTCAAACACTGATTAGCCGCTTCCAGCGACGATTGCACCAATGTTTTGTTTTTTTTCACCTCTTCCTTCCAAAACAAAAGAAAGTGGAGCTACGGACCAAAAAAATAAAGGACCACCCACCTATGCGTGTTAGTCAAAATAACACCTTCAATATAAAAATGATCCACAAGTTGTCAAATGAGGGAAGTAGAGCCTGCCTAATGCTGCTTAGGTGTGAATGCAAGGAGAAGCTGGTGCTACAAGAAGAGAAATGGCCGTCTCTCTGCTTTTTTGAAGAACTATCTGACAATCTACATCGTCTCTAGCCTTCGTCTGTTGTTGGACCACTTATATCTTATTTATTTAGTTATTTTTGAAAGTTTTGTGAAATAATGTATGAGTTAGAGGTCACAGATTTCCAGCCTACTTGACTTTCGATTGGTGGGATTAATCTGTGAATTTTGTTGCATCCGTGACTAATATTTAACAGAAGGCCTAGAACTGAAGAGCAGTCAAGGTGAACAGCGTCACAGGCTCAGCAATTTTAATTGCTGGATGTATTCAGTCGATGTCACTGATTTACACAGCGGGTGTCTAATGTCTTCACTCCTTGATTAGAGTGGAGAGGTGAAAATCACAGCGAAGCAGAGCTACTTAACACAACCTGATTTGGGCAAGAACAAACTGGAATTACCTCCTTCTGATTGTGTGCCTCTGAGCAACAGTCAAGTTGCAGAGCACATCCTTGTCTGTCCAGGCTCGTACGATAATGAATATGTAGAAGTCGTTCAAGGATCTTGGCACAAAGGATGTCATCACTGTTTTGGCAGGTATGATTCCAATGAATAAATTTGAGTGAAAAAGATGTTCACTGAGAGACTAGAAGGAGTACAGAGCGAGGGCTGAGAGAGCTTCGTCACGTGCTGCAATGGAAATCACCTGAAGCTCAATATCAGCAAAACCAATGAGTTTGAAATGGATCACCGCTGTACGTATGTTAGTGTGCCAGTTCAGAGAGAAACAGGAAAAGAGCTGATCGTGACAGGACTGAAACCTGGATGGTTCACGCACCTCCAACCTGGCAGCGCAGGAGATCATATCAGTCAGCACAGTTTTAAGGTGGGCTCCCAACATCAGTGTCACCAAGTATCCAAAGAGATCTGAAATAGGGTCACATCCTCTTCTGTTCCTGAGGTATGTTGTCGAATGAAGTGCGTCAGAAATGGAAGGAAGAAAGTGGTTTTGAAGGACCTGTCACGGTGAAGCTGACCACTGACCATTTTGTCAAAACGTGCTCGCTTTTATGGCCAAAAATATGTTTTGTGACGTCACAGTGACCGTGACCTTTGACCTTTAAAACATAATCAAGTCATCCTCGGGTCCAAGTGGACATTTGTGCCAGATTTTTAGAAATTCAGCCAAGTTGCTGAGATAATGCCTTCAAAAGAAAGGGATGCCTACAAACTGGCTTTGCATTTTTAATAAGAATAACACATAGTAATAAAGCTTTGTTTTACCATCTTAACTATAATGCTAACATTTTTTACCTATAGATAATGAATCAAAACAAATAATACTAAACAAAATATCAGCCAGTGAGAGATATTGCTAACATATAAAAAGAAAGCAGCACCACACAGGGAATCCCTTCGTCCCCAGTGAACTGACCCGGCCTTTCAGCCACATTGTTCCTCTATTCTCACTTCAAACAACAGACACACACTCACCTATAACCCGAAAGTACAAGAGAAAAACACTCGGAAAAGTGTGAGAAACAGAGGCTAGACTGAAGATACAAAGCAGATAAAGAAAATGGGAGGAACGCAGAGAGGTGGAGGAGGAAATGGAAAAAGGTAGAGGTGAGAAGGGAGCGCAGCAACAAAAACAGTGGAGCAGAGAGAAGAAGCGAGGGAGGCCATCGAGGAATCAGAACTGCTGGCTAGGCAAAGGCCAGCGAAGTCACAGAGAGCCACTGGAGAGACGAGACGGCAGCTGCGTTTGGCAAGCAAACGGCTCCCCTCAACTAAAATATCTCTTTTCCTTCGAAATTAACCTGAAACTGCATCTTGTGTGGTTTAGTCAAACAACAACAAGAACGTGTTGACGCCGCATTTACAATTTACCGGCGCTCCAAACGAAGCAAAGGTCTTAATACTCATTTGAAACGACGCAGGCAGCTATTGGTTCCACTTAATTTCAGTTTGTTAGTTGGATAAAAAAAATAATCCAGGATAGCAATTATTTAGTTATCTTAATTGAGGATATTGTTTCAGATTATTGCCGTGCAGTCATGCAATTACGAGAGTCTACTGATGAAAACCATGTCGTTCAAGAGGACGAGCAACGGTACGAAATATGGAAAACGCAACATCAACATCGATGCGGAGCATACGGTAATGTAGAAATGCTCATTTTGCTGCAGATGACTGGGCTTTTTTTTTCGTGTCAAAGGCGCACGCAGGAGCTGAAAAACACAATATCCCCTTCTTGTAAATGCAAGATAACGAGACAAGAGCACGAGTTAAATATTTGCCTCGGGTCCTAATTGGGGGAAAAACATCGATATCTTTAATCCGCTTTAAGTGGAGCATTCTCTTGTTAAACTCCTCCTAATGTTTCTAGGTTATTCATTTGCAAGCATCCTACTCTGCCTTTGTGCAGCCCGTCTAACTTTGCCGGAAAATAGCTTCGTCGGTTGCGCTGCGGCCGGCGGATTTTGGCGTCAAGTTCTTCATCTCAGAATACGGCAGAATGTTAAAGTCCCTTCGCTCCACAATCTGTCGGCCTGACGGAGATGTAAAGGGAGCTCCAGTCGGCTGCACCCGATAACCACCGCGTGTAAACCATCGGCAAACAACGATTGCGTTGCATCTTGTATAATCTGGATCGCTCTCCTGTGTCCGCATTCGTGCGTGTGTCGAGACGCGCATTCACGTGTCACTTAACATCATAATAGCCTTTTATCTATTGTCGATGCAGTGGATTATTCAAGTTTAGAGGTGTCTGCGTTTCGTATTTCAAAAGTGTGTTTCTAATTTTGTTGACTGTTCCCGAGTTCAAAGCCAGAACCTGTCAGTGGAGATTAACCGGGAGGCCTAATGAGATTGTTTGTGAGTTAATTGACTAAAGGTCACTGTCTGCACTGGTCTCATCAAACAAAGACGCCGTTAACGTAACAGGTTCTCGTGAAACTTTTTTTTTGTTTGTTTTTTTTCTCAAGAAGGCTACATTTACAGAAACAACCAAACGCAATCATGACAATGGTTGTGGTAATGTATGCAAAGGCTGCCGTTAATTTCAGACGTTGGTTTCTGCATTTCAAACAGCACACATTTATTCTGCGCGGCGCTTCATTCAGTTTGTTCATCAAAGATAATTATGGCAGATGATTATCTTAGGTAATCAGAGCATGTCTCAAGTCAGGAGAGGTGAGTGAGTGTGTGTGTGCGTGTGCGTGTGTGTGTGTCTGTGCGTACATGCGTCTGTCTGAGTGTTGTCTTTTTAGAACCTTTGCAAATCCCTTTCATGTGTACCTCCCAAAATCCCTCCCAGCAGGTGGCAAGAAACACAAAGCAGAGGGATACTTCTTGGTAACAAATGCAATGGCAACATATGCAACACACACACACACACACACAAGCAAACACACAAACACACACACACACTACACTGGCCTTCAGCCACTTCCTTCTCGGCTAATCAGAGGAAAAAAGAAAGTGCCAGCATATCAGATGTAGCACAGCAGGTGGATGACCTATTGGGATGGAAAGATATCTGTGTTTGTGTTTGTGCGTGTGTGTGGGTGTGCGTGTGTGTGTGTGTGTGTCTGCGTATGATGCCAAAATTTGACAGGGCATTGAGTAAACAACAGGGAGGGTATTAGGGGAAAATAAACAAGAAAAAAAACAAAGCACTGGATTTTTGCTCCAGCCAAAACCGAGAGCTGATTAAAGGGAGATCGTACATTTCTCAGATGCTTTTTCAACTTTACGGATGACAAATGCTTTTTCCACACTCCAAGTCGTGGCACGTAGCTGGATGTGGTCAAGTTTACAAAGTGACCACACTTACTGCAGATGTTTAAGAAACTTGTACCCCTCGACTCCAGCCCAGTGCCAGAATGTAATGTTACATAGTTAGTTGGTAAATGTTTCTTCGAACCACAGACATGTCCAAGTTTGTACGTGGAATAGGCTGTATGTGCCAACCCACACTGACGTTGCTGTTCGTTAACAGACGGGAGGGGGAGGGAAGGTGGTGAAGTCACAAGGCTGCCAAATGGCTGACTGCAGTTGGAATTCATTTTTTTGAAGCGTGACACCGGCCACAATAGCGTGACATTATGAGGGAGACCTGGGGACATTTCTAGTCGTGTTGGTGGTAACCAAAACCGAATATTTGGCATGGGAAGTTCTGCAGACAAGTTTGTGGCGACAGAACAAGGTGTTTTTAAGGACCCTGTGATATTTCAAGCTGTGTGGGGGCGACCAAAAAGATATATTTTAAGCCAAACCAAAAAGTGGTTGTGGTGCCTATGTGCAACCCGAGCGTAAGCACAGCATTGTGCAACGAAATGAAGAAGCTTGCTTAGCTAACATTCATTCTGGCTTTTGGATTGCTGAACTCATGCAGGTCAGTGCAGAACATGCTTTTAAAGTTTTGCTGTAAGGGCTTCGTCATCAGCAAAACATCTTTGAAAAAGAAAAAGAGAAAACTAAATCAATACAAATTCAGTAACATTGTCCGTTTCAAAACAAATAACGTCCTACACAGATAAAAAACGAGAACAAAAGACTAAAAGCAGGCCGGAAGAGCAATAATAGAAACAGGAGTACAACAGAATGAATCAATGGTTCACAAAAAACATGGGCATTGCAGTATAAGTGAGTTTGATACATGTTTTAAAAAGTTGAATAATCTAAGTTTGCCAACCTCAACATCCACATATCAGTGGTTCAGTGCAACAGTCTCCAGACCTCGGGATACCGATATACTGACTCATGTCGTCTATTGCTCTGGCATAATGAGTGTAGGATGGGTAGAAAAAAAAAAAAAAAAGCAGAACCTTTGTAAGAGAAGGATGTGATGTGCAACACTGAAGTCATTTGATTTGGAAATATTAGAGCACAGAGGAGCCGGCTCTTATTTTGTTTATGTCTGGCGCACAGGCAACCGTCATTGTAAGTTAATAATGAAAGAACTGCAGCTTACAAACAAGTTGTTCTGTTTCGGTCTATCAGATTGTATTAGGCAATGCAGCAGGTTTTTAATTAGCTCTAAAGGAACAAAACAGAGTCTGAACTGTTGCATGAGTTGGTCTGTTCACAACCTCCGCAAAGAAGTTTCTAAGCTACTAAAATACTCCTTAAAGATCCAAAAATCAAACCACCAGACTTCTCAGACTTTTATCACGTATACAGCGTAGTTAAAATTAGAACCCCCCCTGTCCAGACATTGGTATCAGCATATTTAAAATGGTTGCCACATGGCACAAAATGTCTCCCCTCCAAGGGAATGAAGAAATTAAGAGGCTCAAAATCCCAGCAGAGGCAGTAATGGCCTGGTGATTACCTCCAACTGAAGCTATAAAATGTTTCCTAAGTGCCAACCCAGTGAAGACATGTGGAACAGTGTGAATTTCTAGTGTGTTTGTGCAGTATTAGCGAAGAAAAAAATCTAACTGTTAGAGATGAATGCTGCGTTCGAGGTTGGAAATCTGACGAGGTGTTGACAATGTGACAAAACACTTACCTTGTTGGAGGGAAGACAGGAAGCGATGGGTGAAAAAATGAAGAATTGGGAGCAGGAGGGAGAGAGAGGAGAGACAAAAATGGAAGAGTAATTTTAGACATATTGTACACACACTCAATATAACAACAAATCAAGCAATCTATACATTTATTCACTGAATAATATATGCCACAAAATAACTGCACACACACGCATACACTCAGGTGCACAAGTGAATGCAAGTAAAGACCAAGTTGCATGTGACCGGCTAAAGCCATAATCCTAAATCGGGAAGTAATTTCCGAACTTTTGAAAACTTTACAGCGCTGGCATACTTGCGAGGTCGAGCGTGACTTACAAGGCCAATTTTCGCAGAAGATTCAAAGGATCCCATGGATTTATTTTCAGTGACACCACAACATACCCAATTACTAGATTAATGATAGAAGAAGCTCCCTAATTATTTTAAATACCATGCAGCGAGGCAATGCTGTTCTTCTAATTTTCTGTACCCTTGCATGACGTTACGAAGCCGGTGGAAGATGTGAGGGTTCAAAGAAAAAAGGCCGATTTAACTGCACATCAGCAGACTGGGTTAAATCACAAATCCACAGAGTTAGAGAGTGATTCACATAAAAAAAGTTTCCATAAAAATACAGCAAAATCAAGGAGAATGACAGGGAATGGACGATAAAGATGACTACAAATCAATGCAGTAGACACATTTAAACTGGCCAACAAAATAAACTCTGTAATTACGTGGACAGACTTCAATCCTACAGAGAGGACGACCCTTCATAATTCAAATTGAGCCAGATGGTATCTTTAGCCCAAAATGGTCTAAACATGCTGATGATTTTCTACTCACTGTTGACACTGAGACTTGCCGCATGGTCAAATATTTCTCGGAGGTATCGTGTGGACTGAGTTCAGAGTTAAGTGCAATTAACAGAAACGTATGCACCTGTTGTCCCGGCCAGTGTGCGAAACATTGTCGATCATCTAAGCTTCTTATCAACAATTTGCCGTTTCATACTCTTTTAAGGTGTTGCACAAATAGTCAGTAAACAAAAATGGCACTGTGCCATATCGCCCCAATGGGGTTTTTCTTGAAATGTCACAAATAATGTTGATGACTGATCACGTTATTGTAATGCCATAGCTTTGGGATTAAGGTATAAGACGATGACAGTACGTACGAGGGTGAAATTCAGATTTTTAACACGTTTGTTGTTGCCTGAACTTAACCAAACTGCAAGAGAAAACTGAAAAAGGGTAACGAACTAGAAATCTAAAGTGTGTCAATAACAAATCAATGGTATGACAGTAGGTCCCGATGGGACACCAATCCCCGAGAGTCCTACACTACAGCAATTCCGCCTCAACGGCTTGCTCGAGACTTTGTTGCTGTTCCATAAAGTGAAATTATAGACACCGCTGCTTATAATATTCCAGCAAGAACACAAACATGGCAATGTCAGATGAGAACGATCCCGCTTTTGGGACTGGCACCGATATGTCTTGCTCAACGGCACATCAACAGAAGCGAATGCGACACAAAGTAAGCACTGCGCACCCATTTCGTCCTTCATTCTCCCTCAATGGTTTCCCCGGCCGAGGTATCTTGAATGGAATATTGCTGGTTTCCTCTCATTCAGAGGTCCTCTTCTTTAGCCTCGCCAAGCCTCATCACTTACTTCATCTGAACAGCTTCCCAGACACAAAGGTGAGTGCTCAGAAAGAGGAGTGCAAGATAACCACATAACCTTGCACTCCTCTGACTCACTCAATCCTTCGTCTGTCCCTACTGTCAGATACCTTCAAAAAAAAAACATTCCCCTGCCTCACATAGTGCACTGCATATCATATCATGAGTTTAAAAGAGAAATAAATGGGCTGGGAATATGCTTCCTCTTCCATTTACTCTGCCCTTGAATCTCTCTGGTTAGTACACCTTTGGGGAAGAAACGATTCGTAGAGAAATCTTCTTCTTCAACCCTCTTCTTCTTCCTCTCAAGTGAGTAAAGAGCAGGAGATTGGGGATGGTTGAGCGATTTTACCATCAATAACAAAAGTACAAAAGAGTTCCATAACACAATCATTCGGCCACTTACTGTGGCACGTGGCTATGGTTAACATATGTTTATCCAGGAAGACACATTCTTTGAAAAGATCTCGCTTTGATGGAAGGTAGGATAAAAAAAACATCAAATAATCAGGCATGCTCCTTGATGTGTGTGTGCGTGTGTGTGTGTGCGTGTGTGTGTGTGGTTGTTCAGGAGTGCTTGCGTATTCACTAAATCACCGCGTCCTTTCAAGTAGTCAATAAGATTAACATGACTTGAACCCCTCCTGTCATCGACTTGCGCTTCTTTTTTTCCGTATCCGGCGTTGTACGGCGAAGATGAAAGGCGTGGATCAATGGTTTTCATGTGATTCACGTTCTTCATAGATCAGATGCTTCAGAGCCAGTGTGAAGATAAACAAGAAGTCATGGGGGCATGATTTTGTGTACGTGCTTGCGCTTCGTGAACTTCGTGTGCAGGTGTGCATGTAATAGGTGTGTGAGGTAGAGAAGTCGATGTACGGAAGCTAATACGTGTGTTGGGCTTTTGCGTACAATTAACGCATGACTGAACGTATGTTGTGGGAGAAAAATATGTCTCTCCCTGGACATTCTGACCTCATGAGATTGGATGTCATACGTACCCTGTATAAACGTTGAGGTCTGGATAAGGGCATGGTGACGTCTGCTCTTTGAGTTTATGTCTCATGGTCTCTGCAAGCTAGCGATTCGAAGCTACTGTAGGTGCGTCTGCAGAACAGACGCCCAACAAACCAAGCCAAAGCAAAGCTGATCGGTTGTGTAAAACTCATAGGATGGTCTTCGATCTATCTATAGACTTAACTGTCTTCTACCCAATTGCCCTTCTATTCCTCACTTGACCAGAGGTGAGACGATCTGCATTAACTCTTCCCTTCCTTGTTGTTAAACAGATAACCCTGTATGCGAGGGATGCTTCCTGAGCTGTAGATACAATCTGGACATTTGGGAAGACTTGTCAGGATTATCGTGGCATCACTCTGTGCAGACAGATGAGTTGTTATTTTGTTCCTCCTTGCAAGTTTGTATAAATCACTTTAACTTAAGTCATCAGTGTCTCTGAGTCTTCTTCTTCTCTCCTGAATGGTCAGGCGAGTCGAAATTCCACCACATGTGATCAGCAACCAGGGGAAAACACACGTAACACTGCCTCTCAGTTAGTGTTATCACCAATAAGCGGCTACAACAACTTGTCCTGCAGAGGCTTCGCGTCATCGTCACTGCTGTGAAAGTATCTGACGTGACATGACATGAGATCAGAGCGAATGGAATAAACATCCTTTCTTCTCCGCCCTGTATTTTCTTTTTGTCTCCTGCCCCGGCTCAGCAGATTTATTTCTTCACGCTCATTGAAGTCGTCAGTACATTTGTTTTTAAAATTTCTTTTAGCAATAAATTGAAGAAATATTCCACTCCGCTGGTTTTACTCATTTGTAAATGCACACCCAATTTTTTTTTTCTCGTAATTGTCAATCTCCAAAAGAAGGGTGCATGAAATTAATTTGCGGGCGATTGTGATAAATACAGGCCCTTTCACATACAGGTAGAGATCGCTATGGTAACTGAATAACAATGATGTGAGAGCAAGATAAGAAAAAAGGCACACAGTCAACACTGCAAGGTACTGTT
This sequence comes from Spondyliosoma cantharus, assembly GCA_900302685.1. NCBI lineage: Eukaryota > Metazoa > Chordata > Actinopteri > Spariformes > Sparidae > Spondyliosoma > Spondyliosoma cantharus. The sequence goes on along the minus strand of OMLP01024247.1, from coordinate 16,786 downwards.
GCTTGTTATTAAGATTTTTATATTCTTTATCTATCTATCTCATTGTGACGTCACCCATTCGTATGTGAAGCCTCAAGTTTGGCGTTATGGCCGTTGATAACTTGCTTGATAACTAGAGCCAGAACGATAAAACAGTCAATGAGCTGTACATATCACTCATCTAGTCTTACCTACCACTCAAATCACTTTATTTAAGCAGGTCCGCATTCACCCAGTCACACACTCATTTGTACACCGGTGACAGAGGCTTCCATGCAAGGTGTCATCTGCTCATCGCCAGGAGAAATGTGTGGTTCAGTATCTTGCCCAAGGACACTTCGACGTGCAAAACTGTGGGGGGCAATCGAACCACTGACCCTCTGATTGGCGGCAACTGCTCTACCTCCTGAGCCACAGCTGCTGAGGCGACTGATGACTGTCATCAAATCAAGTCTGCAAGTGCATGACACTGTAAGGCAAATATAAGCCACTGATGGACGATCATATGGAAGACCATAATAATAAAATGGATTTTGATAACCTCTACAGCCTATACTAAATATTTCTGTATTATGGTGTGGTTGAATATCATTTCTAGCCTAGACGATTCCTTTTCTAACGTTTTACACGTTCAAAATAAGCTCTACAATGTTACATCTGTATTGCGATGATTGATTCAGTGAAGTCTGGTGAAGTCTGCAGCCCAAGTGGACTCCCTGGGCGTCTGCAGAAAGTCAGCTTGAGGGCCCTTCTGGACCGGATGAAATGTGAGTTTGGATGCCCTCAAAGTCTACGAGTCTGCAAGTGGGGTAGAGTCCTGACATTTAGATACAGCCCGTGTTTGAAGAAGAAGCCGGAGCTTGGGAGGATATCTCGATTAGACAGAAGCGCGCATATATGAAAGAAACCGGAAAGTGTGCGCATGCATACAGCATCCGTGTGCATCATCTGTTTGGGCTTTTATCGCTGCGTGCGAGCGTGTATGTCTTCTGGGTGGTGCGTGGATTGATACGTGTGTGTGCAGTGGATTTTTTTGCAGTCTTAAATTTGCATCTCTTATATGACTGGCGGACAGCTAGGCACATCACACGTGGCAACAGAAATCCATTTATCTCTGCAGGAAATAAATCGGGAAAAGGCAATCCAATCCAAAGAAAAGTCATCAAGAAGGGGAGCAAAACATGAAATAAGATAGCGACGTTATTGAAAGCTTAAAGCCTAAAAGGGTTGATCCCAATCCACCTTCTGCCCCCCCCCGCCCCCATAAGAAGATTAAAATCACTTCCGCTCTGTATGTGGGCATGTGTGGGGGGCAGGAAAACATCTTTTTAAAAAAATGGCCTGTGGAGATAACAGAAAAAAAAAGCTAAAAGTTGACGAATCTTAAAAAGTTTTCTTATAAATTGCTCCGGCTTCTGAGTAAACATGATCCCTTGATGAGTCTTCCTGTCTGTTGCCACTCAAAGCGATACGCTGGCGACTTGTAGTGCTTTGGCATTGAGCGGCCGAGGGAGAGAAAGAACGAGAAAAAAAGAAGGGCGGGGAAGATGAGGGACAAGAAAGTGGGAGACGGTTGATAAGTTGCTGAACCTCTTCCCAGTCCACCAACAACAAAGGTTGACAATGAGCGAAAGAGAGAAAAAATAAAAGGGATATTAGCCCTGAGCAGAGTGATAAGAGAGGGATGTAAGCGGCTTCCTCTTATCAGTCCAGACAGAAACAAACCCAGTCCATTCCAGCTCACAGCCAAAAGACAGAAAAAGCCCAAAGACACACACAAAGATATACACGCGCACACACACACACTCACACACACTTTTACTCCCCTAGTCATACAAAACATCCACAGTATCAGCAGTGAAATAAAGGAGCATTTGTTTGAGCTGAGTAAGCAAACATACTTTATTTTCCTTCTTTAAAATGAGCTGTGGATGTTTTACTGGGAGCTCCCTCAAAAGAAGCAAGAACAAACAACTCAAATGTGTATACATGTTGTACTGTTTTGAAGGGGCTGAAATCAAGTGTTTGATGCCGGTTCCTGTGTGACGGGAACGGCAAGGCGCCGTGCAGAGTTTGGCCGAGCTACTAAAATTGGATGCGGCTTTGGAGCAGCGGCGCCTCTGTGCCGGAATCTGCACGGAGTCTGAGCGGTGAGGTGAGAGAGAGCCTGGCCGACCGTCCATCACACATACAGTATGTCTGCACGCGGGAAAAAGAGAAACAGAGCATGTGTAATGTAAGATCAGAAGGATTCGGTATTGATCATTGTGGTCCGGCGGTGCCTCAGGTGTACAGTTAAGATGAAGGGGATCATTGCCCTGTACTGTAGAGTTGTAACGGCCAGGGATGCAACCGTTTATCTACTACATGCACATCTCTCTCTCTCACTCACATACTGAGTGGAATACACAAAATGTAGTAGCTGCAAATATCTGCGGGAAATACCTCGCTTCAGTTCCCGTTCAACACCGACGCCAGTGTTCAAATATGCCAATTATTTTTGAAACTCTTTCATTATGTTCTTCAAACAAAGCATTCTGTGTTGATTCCTCAAGGGTCATCTCAATCAGCCAAGAATACAGTTATTCACCAGTCATAGACTAAAAAGCAGTCTGATTATGTCTGAGTGCAATCAATTAAAGCACGGTTAGTAAATTGCCCATCTCATTTCCAAGATGTTGGTCCCCAATTTACATACAAGTGTTAGACCATAAATGGTGAATAACAACATTTGTTTGCTTCTACGCGACCCAAGACCTTAAATCAATCAGACTGACCTTCAACATTATAAGAGGATTCATTTGAAGAAGGACCCTCTGATGTGTGAACAGTTACAATCGTCTAAATGAATGAAAGCGTTGGACATTAAACCACCACCAACAACTTCTGAACTTTCCACACAGTTTGGCATTCGGTTTTCATTTTTCTGTGACCCGCCCCTGCGACCGCTCTAACCCCTAAATACAGTAAGGCTAGATACTGAATGGCTCACAGCTGGACAATCTGCCAGGGTATCACAGTGGGCTTGGTTTGATTATCACCACAGTAGCCACTGGCGTTCAGGGTCAGAGACCTAATTGCGGAGGATAAAGGGGTTTCAAGCTGTGAATGCGCACTTAAAAATAAACTGAGCTACGAAAGCCACAATCTGCGAAATACCGTGGTCAACAAGTGTAATTAATGGGTGTCACGCAGAGGAGTATGTTTTTTTTCCTGCACAAGTGCTGACCTTCATGAGTACGCTCAACCTGTGAAAAAAAAGTATACCTTAATTTAATAAAATTATCTAAATACATACATGGCAGCACAAATTATAAGTTAGTGTCTGGGAGTGACAGGAATACAAATATGCTTGTTTTTAAATGTACTAACACGTGAATAAAAACACTTTAACTAATCTATAAATGAGAATTAGCCTTATGAAAGTTGAAAGATTATTCAAACAGGCAGCAGATGATCCCAGGAAAGAGTTTATGCATTATCTTTCTTTTAGCTGTGCCGGTTTCATTTTGTATCCTGTGTCACACAAACCATGAACAGACAAAGTAAAAAGTCCTTAGAGCATGCCGTGTATTAGTATAAAGGCTCGTACTGATCTGTAGCCAATAATGGAACAACAGAATATAGATCAGCTGTTTCTATGGAGGAGAGTGGTGGAAGCATTTGCGATATCCGCATGTAATCACGCATGTGTTTGCACTCGGATGTGCATGTGCGCGCATATATTGCGACGGTGCACTTGGCAGCTGAGGCCAGGTGTGATTGCGTGTGTTAATCTCTTTTGAGTGGGGGTTAATAGCACAGAAGGCTGAATGACAGACCCTTCCAACATTCAATGGTTGTTTGGCTGCAGAAGTGCATCCAAGAAGTGCACTGCCCAAATAAGCTTCACACCAGCCAAATCAGGCAATGACATCTGGCTTTATCATTGTAACCATCGTCAGTCAGGAGCCAACATCATCATATGGAAAATGAGGGGGGCTGGGGTGGAGATTGAAAGCAGCTGCAAGAGTTGGGATTTGAACAAGCCGTTTTTTTTTTTTTTTGGAAGACTGTCGCAAGGATGAGCATGACTGTTGAACATGAATTGTAATACTGGCATGGTGGGCTGGAGGTTTTTTTTTTTTCAACTGAGAAAAGAAGCTGCGTAGAAGACAGACTGTACACTTGCAATCAAAACATTTTGAAGTTATGAGATATGGATCAATCAATCATCCAGAGATGGGAATCAGCCAACCCCACCAAATCTTTAAGACACTTGTGAATTTGTTCTATTATTATATGGTTAAACTTGAAATATGACTATATCAAAAAGGGTTCTGCTGACCAGTGATTAAGAGCATTTCATTAATGTCAGTGGAGCTGTGAGAGAGAGGGCAGGGGAAATATGTGCCTTAGAATATTTTACTATGTTCTTTAAAGGCCCTGCAAATTGCCTTTATCAAGGCAACTGGGGCCTGATGAAAGGAGCAAGTGGGCATGCACACCAGCGTCAGCCACTGTCCAGCTTTTATTAACCAGCTGTGCTAGAAATCCCAGTCACCATCAGCAAGACAATGCAAAGTCAAATGAGCCCATCGAGCCAACTGGCCTCGTGCCCATTACTCTCAACCCCCACTGTCAGTCTGCTGTTAAGTGCTCATTAAGCCCAAAGAAAAATGCTATAACAGGAAATGAAAACGTTCCCTGGTGATTCCTCCTATTTACAATTTCAAAAAGCAGTGAGTGAGTAGTAGTAGTAAGTTGCTACTGTAGCAGCTCAATTAGCGGCTCGGCGTTTGTGTGTGTGTGTGTGTGTGTGTGTGTGTGTGTGTGTGTGTGTGTGTGTGTGTGTGTGTGTTTGCGTGAGTGTGCCGGATTGTGGTCGGGTCTACTCACATATGAGCGTCCATATGTGTGTTTTAACTTGTGCGCATTTGCATG